>BPLR01021679.1:0-210130 GCA_021605095.1 Caerostris extrusa | reverse complement strand
ATCAATAAAAATAGACAACCTTTTTTGAAGGTTTTGCATAAAATCACAAAGAAAGTTTTTTAAGGTTTAAAGAAATATTTAGTTTTGGCTTGTGATTTGATAGTCCAAATTAAAAAAACCCTAAGATTGATATGTTGTTTTAAAAAAGTTTTTTTTTCGTCTTATATATTGTCAGAAAGGTCTTAAGGATTTTGAGAAATATATGGTTTTATTATGATTTGTAAAGTAAATAAAAAACACACCCCTAGGATTAATTAGTTGCTTTGAAGAAAGGGAATCAAAAATACTTAGATTTTAGATATAAAACAGAAAATTCTTTTACAAGTCAGACTGATTATTAATAACGTCGAAGTTCATTATAACTAATGTTTGTATCCTCCAAACAGATAAACCATATTATTTTTCTCCATGTTAATTTTTCATTTATATTAGATGATTTTGTATTTATCTGTAGGAAATATTTCACTCTCCTTTTAACATATCCGCGTTCTTTTTGCGCTCGCAATTCACAGTGTGAGATCCACTGACTAATCGTATTAAAAAAAAGATATAATTTAAAAATATATACTTATTAATGTTTTTAACGATGTTCTTTCCTTTTTGCATAAAAACATATTTTATATACAATGATTCTCAAAGTATTATAGATGTTTGATTACTTATAGCAGCTTTGCATCATCATTTTTTGAATACAAAATGTTAAAAATAACATTGTTAATTACACTACGTTGTATAAATAACATTGCTTAATTATACAACATAGTATAATTAAGCAATGTTATTGGTATTTAAATGCTGCATTAATTTAAAGAACTTTTAGCTGAAACATCAATCGGAATTATATTAAATTTATTTGAAGTTTTTGCAGAAAATAAATGATTTAAAATGTTATTTTATCATTTTTGCGTTTACCTTAAGTCAGAATTCAAATTTATTTAATATTCATTTCATTTTATTATTCTATACTGATTCCTTTCTAACATATTGAGTGTGTCAACATGTCAATATATTTGTTTCAATTAAATTCAAACTGATCTCACAAAATTTTACAATTTTACTAAATTCTGGCAGAAATGTCTTTATTTTTAATTTTAAAATTTATTGTGATGTAATAATTTTATAAACTAAATATTAGAACTTGAATATATCCGTCTGTAAGAATATAATTGAGGGACGAAAATTCCCATGTAAAATACAGATTAATATTTCAAACTGGTAATTATCTCACCTTCGATTGTATGCAGATTCCTACAACATATTTGAAAATTTATCTATGTTTCTCATTATTTATATGATATATTAAAAATTTATATTATTCATAATTATGCGTTTACTATCGAAAATTTAAAAATAATTATCATAGGTGTTGAACCTATAACAATTAAAATTCTAAACCTGAAAAAGAACAGGTTCAAGAACACGTAAGATTCATTCAGTTCTTTTTTTTCACACACTAATACGAAAACAACAGAATATTTACTTGTGTTGGTTGAAACAATTTTTAAACCAAAAGTGCAGGTTAACCCATCTTCACCAAACTAATAATTTCTTGGCTAATAGAGAAATGAAAATCTCTATTACTTGAATTATAATTACATTTAAATTACTGGTTTCAGAAACGAGGAGGGTCCATATCGATTGGGATAAAGTGTGTAAAAGGTATCATATAATCTATAATCAGGCTGCCAGGTGGGAGATGTTAGGAATTTTACCCATACGAGACACAAATAAGCCAGTTAAAGTTAAAAGCCCTATTGAAAAACAATGTCATTTCCCTCATCGGCGTCGGTGGACTGTTTGTGGCAAGTAGTATATACAACGTAATATAGTATATATAATACATACATACATACATACACACATATAATATATATATATAATCATCCTAAGATTTGGCTCAACAGCCCATGGTGGGTCAAGGCCTTCTGCCTGCTGGCAGATTTCGAAACATGAGAATTTCTTTTTACAGAGTAGGCTTGTTAGCCAATTCACCCAGCCCTCAGTTTGTTGCTCTATGGCCATGTCAGACCGGGACTTGCTGTTTAAAGTGAATTCCGAACCATTACAAATAACCATGGAACCGCCAGGACCCAAACCCGAAACATGTGATAACGAGCACCAGTCACGCGGCCATCACCATTGTATATAAGAGGGTACATTCAACGCTCGCTAATGTAAAAAGTAGGAAAATAAACCAAAACCACTCAAAACATTTTAATTGATTTAGACAAATAATATCGTTAGAATTTTATAAATAAAAAAAGTTTATAAGACGAACTATGTAATCTATAGGTATAAAATCCTATAGAGGTGTCTGGTATATCGCTGATAAATATCTGATTTAATAATCCGTATAATATTATTAGATAAAAAATAATAATTATTTTTATTAAACTACTGAAAAATTACTTTGCAGTTTTCAGATTTATTCATATATAAAATTGTCGTGAAAAGAGAAACTGAGATCATCCTACATCTTCAACACATTCAAAAATTTTAAATTACACATTGAAAAATTTAAACCTAATCATAGAGAATTGAAATTGTAGAATTTACTAAGTATACGAATTATTTACTAATTATTTCATATTTGAAATACCTTTAAGCTAGTATCAATCACTAGTACTTTCACTTTATTTTCTTTTTTTTCAGATTAAAAGTTATCCTCAGAATTTTATAAAGTGTAATTACTAAATTTCCTTCTCCTTTAACTAGAAATTAAGTTAACATTTTTACATATTTCTACCTAAAACGAAAGTTTTTTTAATTACATTCAATAACAATTTTTTGCAACGGCTACAAATAACGCATTTGCTGTAATATTTTTTAATTAATTTATTTCCTCTTCAATTAATCTATAAAGAAAAAAAAATCGTAAATGTCTATGATGTAGTTTTTCATAAAATATTAAAATATACGTTAATAAAACTATTAATGAATAATAAAGTTTTGATACAAAAATGTTCTGAATGCTAAGTAAATTGTTATGACCTAATTCAAACGTACAAAAGGATCTTTACAGACAAGTGAGCCATATGAGCGATCTTAAGTTCAACTTACAGGATAAGTATTAAATATGAGCAAGAGAAATGAACAGATAAAAAGTGACATTGAAAAATATGTACAGAACAAAGCACTTATACAATGACATACGGAAATAAAACCTTACTTAAATGCACAGTTTTTTTAATACAATGCGTCATACCATGCATGGATTTAATTTCTTATATTACTCGTCACAATTGGAACATTTTATTATGTAGAATAACAATAACATAAAATGCTATTGACATATTTCAATTTTTAACAATAGATTTAGTATGGCAGTTGAGAATTAATGTATTGACCGATTTTTTTTTTTTTACCAACTAGAAACAATAGTATTAGCTATTTAGAAATGAATATTCATTTAGAAAAAAATGGGAACCCTAAAAAAACTTCATATAAATTGAGATTGTGTTAAAACTTAAATGCCCAAGCACTTCAGTATAAATTTCTTAGACAAAGAATCGCTTTAACAGAATTTGTTTTTTTGTCTTTGTGCACACAAACTGATTTTTTCGTATCTTGTTTCGACTTGCAATTTATAGCTGAACAAACTGAAATGATAAATAAAGCGGATCCAAATTTGGTCTGCAAAGAAAGCATAACTTATATATATATCATTCCATTACAACTATGTACTCGTGTGAGTTAATGAAAAAACTTATCATTAATCCAAACAAGTTGTACGGTTGTCACTTAAAATTTCCTGTTAGCTCTTGAGCGACGAAGAGTTTCCCTGTAGCTCCTAACATGCGATATATCGCAACTGCTGATGTATCCTCATAAAAAATATGTTGTCAGCTATATACTAGTAGATTCGTCACTCAACAAAATTACAAAGTTTTTCGGTCAAAATTGAAATATTTTATTATGTATAATAACAATAACAAAATGCTATTGACATATTTCAATTTTTGACAATATATTTAGTATGGTAGTAGAGAATAAATGCATTGACTGAATTTTTTTATCAACTAGAAACAATAGTATTAACCATTTAGCAATGAATATTCTTTTAGAAAAAAAAAATAGGGAAAAAACTTCATATAAATTGAGATTTTGCTAAAACTTAAATACTCGACCACTTCAGTATAGATTTCTTATACAAAGAGTCTCTTCAAGAGAAATTTTTTTTTATTTTTGTACCACAAACTGTGATTTTCATATCGTGTTTCTACTAGCAATTTATAGCTTTGAACAAACTGAAAATGATAAATAAAGCGAACAAATTTGGTCTGCAAGAGAAAGCATAACTGAAATATATCATTCCATTACAACTGTGTACTGGTGAGTTAATGAAAAAACTTATCATTAATCCAAACAAGTTGTACGGTTGTCACTTAAAATTTCCTGTTAGCTCTTGAGCGATGAAAAGTTTCCCAGTAGCTCTAACACGCGATATATCGCAACTGCTGATGCATCCTCATAAAAAAAAAAAATATCACGTTATCAGGTATATATATTCTTCACTCAACAAAATGACAGAAAGTTTTTCGGATACTCTTAAACTCTTTCAGAAAGAAGCAGAAGTGGCTTATATTTTGGGAACAAAATCAGAGAGCATATCCGTGAGTATATAAAAAGGCAAAAATATATAAAAAAAAAATAGCAAGGAAAAAAAAAAAGTTTTCTTCCTTTTTTTCTTTTTTTCTCTCTCTCTCTCTCTTTTTTTCTCTCTCTCTCTCTCCTTTTTTTTTTTTTTTTTTCTTTTTAGAAAAGGGTGACAGTATCCAACGACTCTCGTCTTGTCCTATATAAACAAATATTTTCTGAAGACTTTCTGTGAAAAGAGCCATTTCATAACAACATTTACTAGTTTTATATGTGAGACAATTCTATAATGTCCATGGCAAGGCACAAGTTTTAAACCGAAACATAATGTTCAAGGACTTACGAGTGAAAAGAAAAAAGATTTTTTTAAATTATTGCTACAAAAATTCTAAGCCGAATTTTGACAAAAGATGTATTTATAAGTTCATTTTTAACAGTGAAAAGGTTTGATCGATTATTGTGATTTTAAAAATATCATGTAAAAATATTATTAGATTAAAATAGATTTTTAGATTCACTTCAATTATATATAATTAGAGTCTGGACTTAATATATTGGTATATTGAACTTGAATATATTGATATATTGAACTTGAATATGTTGATATATTGGACTTTATTATATTGGAATTAAAACCAACCAGTTATGTCTTTCTAAAGTTTGGCCAATAAGATTTTTTCTTGTTTCTCATATATATTTATTTGTCTGTAATCAATAATTAGTTTTATGCATTTGTTGCAATTTAATTAAAAAACATCGCTTTTATTAGTTTCATAAGTGGACGACGAATATTATTCAGCAGATAAATATTTTCATTAAAATAAATGCATTAAGACTTGTACTTTAAGATAAAATAAAAGATGTGAAATCTTTTAATCTTTTATTATTTTTTTTTAATCTTTTATTATTTTTTTCGAAATAAATTTTATATTTATTCGCTCCCTCAAGATGGATTTCAGAGGATACTAAAATCTCACGTCTCAGCCAATCAAAAGTTTGAACTCCTGCTTACTCAGGCTTCTGATTAGTATGGCGTTCTATGATGAGATATTCGTAATCGTTGGAAACCAATTTTTAAAAGACACGAATTTTTAAAACAAGACTAAGGATATGAGGCCATTATCACAAGTTTTCATAAAATGACAACATATTATAAACCAAACCATCAGATAATCAATTTCACTTGGTCTACGTTGCATTAATACTCAAGTGTAGAGGGAGGTTTGGTTTGGTTTGTCGCTCTACGGTCATTTTATGCACACTTTGAGCTAATTGAACCAGAACCTACAATTTAAAGTGGATTTCGAACCACTAACAAACATACATGCCACCGCCAGGATTCGAACCTGCAACTTATTGGTAGAGGGAGGAAATAATGTCATCCAGATATGCCTTTATTTGTGTATCGTATGGGGGAGAGAACCAATCTAAAAATATTAGACTGAGTCAACGAGAGACTCTCACATACGCTGCCATATACTCGACCAAGCCTATTCGTTTTTCAAAACAGTGACTGCAATACACACCATCAATAGGAATAGAATTCGGAACGACTTCACAACTACCTAAACTCGCTACCATTGGAAGATGAATTCAGTATTTAAATATTGAATATAAAAAAAAAAATCGTTTCATTTCATCGTTCATGGTTTCAAGAAAACGCCACAATAATAATGCCATCTTAAAATTTAATGTGCCATTTTAGAATTTAATAATGTCATCTTAGAATTTAATTTATGGTAATAGAATTATTCAGCAAATGGTAAATATCTAGTCAAATAAAGTTTTTAAAAAATATTTAACCTTTCAAAAGTTCACTTAAAAAAATTACCTGAGCTTTGAATACTCTACTGATTTCAGAGGCGTGGCTCGAAAAATAGAATAAGGCTTTCATAATGAATGTAGTATCAACTTTCTAAGCGTAATTTTTTTATAAAGAATTCACCATGTGGCGTTGGATAGTGTTTATTGATGTAAAGAACACTAAGAAAACACATTAAGTCAATGACACACTTGCTAAGAAAACTTACGAACAGTTAATACGCCAAGTGGCTGTAATCCAATTTTTTTTATATTTGACCTGGGTTTATAAACGGGTCTTTCAAATGCTCTTTTCAAACATATGTTTGAAAGATATCCATAACTTGCATTATGTGTCTGTCCGTCACTCATAACATATGAGAAATCTGTCCAATAGGATTAACTTGTTTCATTAGGGCAATGCACAAACACGATGCCACACTCGTCGTCAATAAATCACTCATGGTTGTAGTACTGGTTCATATGCAGTTAACAATGGATTTAAGTCAGCAAACAGGATTAAACTGATCAATAATTTAAGTCGCAATAGTAAGTATGATCATAATTCGAGGGCAATGCATACTAACTTTTTATGATCAAGTTCATTAGAATTAACATTTGGCCAATATATGGTTGTATTCTAATGATTTGTTCCTCATTTTTTATGTAACAATGAGAAGAAATAGTAACAAACACGATGTTACTGCAAATCACTCATTGTTGTAACATATGAAAAAAAGTCAGCAATAGTAAGATTAAATTGATCATAATTCTGGGGCAATGATTTATTTCTTTTTATTAATAATAAATGTAACAGCTGCAAATTAATATGAAAAAAGAATACGAATTGAAAATTATTTTTATGCCAATATATGGTTGTATTCTAATGCTTTCCCAAATACCTTACCGGTTCCTCATTTTTATGAGACATGCATTATGCGTTGTCTGTCTCGTAACAATGAGAAATATGCCCTGTTTCATAAAACACGATGTTACACTCGTTTTCAATAAATCACTCATTGTTGTAGTACTGACATATGCAGTTAATAATTTAAGTCAGCAATAGTAAGATTAAATTGATCATAATTCATTAGGGCAATGCATTTACTAATTCTTCTTATTAATAAATTAACAACAGCTGCAAATTAATATGAAAAAAGAATACGACTTAGCATTTGAAAATTATTTTTTTATGCCAATAAAACAGTTTTATTCTAATGCTTTCCCCAAAAAAGATTTTTAAATGTTATTTAATTAATTATCTACTAAATTATGTTTTTCTTTATTATACTTTTTAATTTCTTTATTATAACTATAAAAAATAATGTTACTAATCGTATTATTAATACGACTGCAATCTGAATGATCCCCAGTGAAGTTTATTTTCGGAAAAACAACTTCTACCAAAAATAAATGAACGATTTCATTGAAATATTTTTCTAAAGAAATAAGAAAAAATAAAATAAAAATGTGTGATATATAATTGCAGCATTAATTTAAAATTAATACGCAAAAAATAAAAAAAAAAATATTTCTACATTTGAGGTTCATAATGAGAAAAATGCAAGTTAATAAATTAACTTATTAAAATTATATTATGCGTTTAAAACGACTTATGATGATTACTTATTTTTAGAAATAATATTGATGAAATAATTTTTATGAAACATATCACAGAATGTGCCAATAGGTTTCAGAAACAGCATATAAAGTTAGAAAAAGCATAATCGATGTTTCAAGATGAAAGGACACTCTCATGTGAAATAGAAAGTATAGTAAAAATAAGTCCCTTATGTAGCCATTAGAAATATAATTGATAAGTACAAAACAATTAAATTTTTGTTTACTCAAATAGCTTAGTTTTGATTGTTAGTAACAGTTTTGTTTACTCAAACAGTCGAAAATTTCACCGATTCTGATGAAAGTTTATTAAAAAAATTCTATAAAAAGTGCTGAGCTTCTATAACAGTTGCAGAAATATCTGGAAAAAAAATAAAATTTCCATCTGTAGGACCTAAAAAGTCATTTATAAATAAACCCCGTAAAATTAAAATGATGGAGCAGCATCAAAATAAACTTTTGAGATTTTGGGGGATGGTTCTATTTAACGATGAGAAAAAAAGAGACGGGAGTAAATCTGAGTTACTTTGATTAAAAAGACAAAAATGTTACGAAGCAATGGAACACATGATCGTTTTAGAGAAAGAGATTAAAGAGAAAGGATTATAGATTATTAAAGCTTGTTTTTACTGGGACATGGCTATCAAAATATGGTACTCTATAAAGCTATTATGATAGTATAAAATTTGTTTAGCTAAATAGATGAAACATTTTATTAAAGTTATGTATAAAGAATATACAAGTAAAGATGAGAAGGTGTATTTGGAGTTGGTGAAATAACATCTACCATTGCATTGGAAACAAATTGGCTGGCTAATGTAGAGGATCAGGTGTGGTGGAATAAATCTAGGTCTCGCCTTAAAATAGATCTTCAAAAAATTTCGATTTTGGAATGGCAAAATTGCTGGAAAGTATGAAATGTTGAATATCTTTTACCCATAGTTGAATATTTACTGACCACAACGTCAGTATCAAACAATATCCCCATTCCCAGAACCTATTGGTTCTTTCCTGATTTGGGCAAGAGTAGGTATAGGTCAGGATTAAATTGAAAGGACAGAGTTATTTACTGACAGCACCTGATTATGTACTGAAAACTTATTAAGGTCTATATTTTCCAAACTTATACTATGCAAAATCCTGCCGTACATATAAAAGGTTCCTGAAATATTTTTGCAGAGTTGGGCTAATAAAATTGAAGCAGGTCAGTCCGGTGAGCTAGAATAACGTTGAAACTGTATCTGTCTGTGTCTCAGAAACTGTAATCTCAGACAGAATTTGCTGTTACAAATGGAAAACGTCACTAGTAAGATATGCTGTACACAGTGGAGTAACAATAGGGTGGCAAGACAGGCAAATTGCCATGTACTCCGGACCGGGCAGAGAGGCTTTGAATACAAAAAAGGCCCGACATTTATTATTGAAAAGCAAAAGTAAAATTTATTAATCCTGTATTAAATAAATTTAAGTTACTAAAGGGATAAATTAAAAAAAATGTGTATCCAAATTTTGAACGTATTCATTTGTATGAAAAATATATAGCATCTGGTAGTAATAGTAATAGAAATAGTTACGCACGTGTAATCCCGATACTAGGGACTTCCCAGCTTTTGGTTTGAGAATAGGCACTTACAAAATAAAAGTGGGAATTCCCGCTGCCATCCAGTGCCAATGGGACATTTCTAAATTCACTTGCTAGAGAATTCTCAGTTTTTGCTCAACTTTTATGCATGAAATAAAAAGTCTTCTTTCATAAGGGAACTAGTGATTTATTAATCATAAGGAATCAATTTATGTTTTCCTGGAGTGTGCACTGCATTTATGTTATTTATAACAATTCCTGTAACTACGGCTAGTGCTGAGCCTTCATTCTCGAAATTAAAATTGACAAAAACTTATTTAAGAAATTCTATGGGACAAGACAGATTACACAATTAGGTTTTTCTATCCATCGAACATTCCACGGCCCGAAACTTGAACCTTTGTGCTGTCATTGACACTTTTGCTGATCAGAAAGCCCGAAAAAAGAAATTTTAATAAATAAAATTTTTACTAAAAAAACCCGGTAATTTTAATTCAATACCCAATTTAAATGAAAAGTACATAGTATCAAACCAAAAATAATACACATTTTAAGTAGTACTTCATTAAAAAGAAAATACAATTGTGATACTTCTCACTAACGGGCTCCCATTCGAAAAATTTGTCACGTGCCTCAGATGGTATAGTTACGCCACTGGCTGTATTTTTCGCATAATTCTAATGAGACTTATCGATTGATAGCTTAAATAAGACGTATCGAATGATAACTAGAATAGACTTATGAAATAAGAATCGAATGACAGCTCGAATAAGATGTACTAAATGATAACTTGAATGGGACTTGTTGAATGATAATCTGAACGAGACTGTCTACTTCGAATGAGACATGCTTAATGAATTTCGTAATCTTTTTGTTTTTCTAAAGATTGCCTTATATAAAAGCAGTCTTGTCAATGATAAATATAAGTCAGGTTTATCAACAGTCAATAATAAGGACATTTCAAGCTCGAACATTTTGTTGTCTAATTTACAAAGAAATGTTAGCAACGAGCTGATGTAACAAAATCGTATTTATCATATCTCTGTATACTGTAATGAACAGACCTGAAAACTATTTTCAAAGATTTGACAATCTAATGATTTGTAAAAGTAAATTATTGATAAAAATTACTTTAAAAAAAGCTAATTTAATTAGAATTTTAATTAAATGAAACAATAATACAATGACTATAAAGTAAAATATATAATAAAGAAAGAAAAACAATAATTACAACATATTTATAAGTCGAGTTATAAATAATAAAGCAAACTTACGGTAGAAGCATCCAGGTTCGTCCTTTTTCTGCGTCCAGCCGTTGCAGCATTTGGCAACTGTATTGTATTGTGTTTCGTAGGCTTCCGTAAAACCGGTGTAATAAACAGTTCTGAAAAAGAAAAATTACTTTGAGATTCAAAGCAGCAACCATATTTATTAATAAATTCTTAATTGCAATTTAATGGAAATTTGAAAATGCATTTAAAACTGTTTCTTTCTTCTTTTAATAATGAAAAATAAAACCTTAAAAACGAAAATTTATTTAGAATAGTACGAGTAATTTTCAAAGTTGAAAATCAATGTATTATGGGTTCACTTAAAATGATAATGAGATTTTGAATTTTTTTAAAATACTGTGATAGAATAAAGTAATTGAATTAATGCAAATTCTGAAAAATAAATTAACTATACCGTTTTATGAAGTTAAATTTGCATTATTAATCGATTTATTATAATGGGAATTTAAATTTATGCTTTGCTTAATATAATAAAAGCATGCAATTGATTTAATGAGTAAGAAATATTTAGAAATATTTTCATTTTATAAAACAGCTTTGTTGTAACGATGGCACAATCACTTTATATTCTTTTATTTCTTATATATATATGTAAACGATGTAATAAATGTTACCAATGTCACGTATGAAATTCAGTTGTAATTAATTTTCATTCAATTTCCCATTAACACATATTTGTAAGATGCGTAAATGGTTAAAATTTTTGTAAATGTAAGTTGAACATTATATATTTTTATTACAATTAATAAATTTAATTGCACGCATTAAAACTATATAAAGTATACTAGAACATTAACACATAATTTGCATATATATATATATTAATGAATTTAAATGTGTTAGAAGAAACAAATAATTTTCATATATATAAAAGAGTTTCATTAAATATTAAATCTAAATTACAACTAATTAATACATACAGACATAAAATATATATATTTTACATACAATTTTAATAGAATGCAATATAATTTAAACAGTAAAAGGAAATAATGGGCATGTTACATCAAAAAATGTTGCAAATATAATTATTTTACTGAATCCAAATCAGAACCTTCTGTAATAGTAGTGCCAATCATTGTTTATTTAGGCAAAGGGAGTGTCTGAGTTAATTTAAACTTGCACACTCCAAGATTCAGCTCATACATTTTGAAAATTACAACAGACAGTGACTAATGATTCTTGTAAAAATACTTGTCGGGCAAAACTCACCTGAAACAATTTGTATCGGGGATTTTGTAAGATGAAGGTTGAACTTAAGCGTTGACATATTTTACGTTACTATTTTTAACTCGAGGGCACTTTGAAATAACTTAAGCTCACTATTTATGAGATTTACGGGAGTTTTGTTATAATTCTTCTACTATTAAAACAATCTAATATATTTTTAGCAAATATTTAATATTAAACTAATAATAGTTATTGTTAAATAATAAATTAGTCAGAAGAAACTTTATGAGAATTAATTTACTACTAAACTGATGCAAAAAGGTCTGCCTTACATACTCTTAATAAAGGTTTTTCCAAGTATGATCATGAACATTATATTTCTTTTGAACACAGAATGTATATCCATTTGCACAGAATATGTATCCTGCAATGGATTCGTACTGATGTGGATTTGGAATTTAATGAAATTGCAGATTCTTTGGCGAAGAATGCCAGAAGTCTGGATCAGACTGCCATTCCTACTTCTCTTGCAGATGAAAATACATTGGCAAAATCTAAACTAAAATATTATAATTTCTTCTAAGACTAAAACTAAATACCAAATTTCAGAACTAAATATCGACAGAAAGACAGCTACTACTATCACAAGATTAAGGATGAAGCACCACAAAAATATGAAAATGCCTGCTGATGGCGTTAAATAATATCAAAAATGTGGCAACTGCCCTGATGTCGAGCAAACTCTTCATCATGCCTCTGATTGTCCAGCTGTTGCAGTCGCAATACATTGTCTGGATCATCAGCACATCAACATCAGCACTGATACAAAAATATTGATTTTATGAAACATATTTGCAATTAGTACTATATAAATGAAAGCTATTTTTTCAATATTTATCTGCTGTAAATGTATCAGTTTCCGAAGAGTACTAATTAAACTTCACGTTTTGCATTGTCTAACTTATAAAGATGTGTCACCACCAGATAATAAAAACACACATCGTAGATCAGGAGAATTTCCCCAATCAGAAACTTGATTTTCTGCCCATTCAAGCTTCCTATTGTCTGGCGTTCAACAACGTGAGATTTTATTATACGGTGAAAACTCACCTTAAGAAACGAGGCAGAGAAAATAAAGTATATTAAACATTCATTTTCAGTTCAGTAATAATAATATAGTAATTATTCGAGAAAGATCTCGGTCAATACTAGATATAGCTAAAGTACATACTTTTAAATTCTTTTCTTTTAATATACTATGTGTTATGCATCATTAAACCGAACCAATAAGAACAAATATAATCTAAATTTATTTATGTATTTTAAATTACGTAGAAAATCTAAGAAAAATGAGAAAAAATTCAATAAAATGAAAAAATTGTCAGGAATTTATAAAATAAGATTTAATCATTAAAATTAAAATTGGAAGAAAAATCTTTGTTTCATAAATAAAGATTTGTAATTTATTATTCCATTACCTTACTCTATATTTGTCCCGCCTAATTCTTTAATTAACAATAAACGGTCCCTAAAATATGTATAATTTAAATATAAAAAAATTACTCATTTCCTTTGACTTATTTATATTATTTTTATTTAAAAAAAAAGAGAGAATAGCATGCATTGCTTATTTAATAACAGTACAACAAAAAAAGTTTTGAATCTCAAAGAGTAAAAAAAGGAAAAAAATTTTTAAAGATCAAACTGAATAATTCAAAATTAACTACAACGATACAATCGACAGCAAAGAATACGTACGGTAAATTTACAACATAAATGCATTTAAATTAATATAAAAAGTTGATTGGAATGCTTGAATAATAATATTTATTCTGTACTAAAGATAAAAAAAAATATATAATCATTCATATAGACCTCCATATTCTTCTCCCTAATTTTTTGAAATACCACGAATAATGAAATTAAATAACCTGATGAACAATTTTTTAAAATAATTCATTTACCTGTTCTTAACACGCGATGAAGCAATTACCATCTATATTTAAGATCAGGACTATTAAAAAAAAATTTGAGATAGAAATGAAACATTATTTAATATTGCGTGTATATTACATGAATTATTTGTATTCCTGAAAAATGAATATTAAATGTAATGCGCATAATTTTTGTGCTACATATAAGGTAATTTTTTTACTTATTAATTACTAATCTTTAATGATTGGAATTTTGTATGATCGGTTCCATACGTTATTAAAAAAAATTTTTTTTACATTTTGAAGTGTATATGTATCTATAATTATTACTGAAAAGGTGAATGTATATTAAAATATATTAATATTTTTACAATATAAATATATTTTTTTGGCCCAGAAATTCACCTTTCTTTTTTGTCTTAGGTCATTGTAAACTCAATATCTCATATATTTATTTAGAAATATTTGCCGGAATAACTGCAAAAGTTCATACGATTATTTTTTCCAATTAAATAACTTTATTTTCTTTTAAAAATAATCTGGTTAAATTAATATAATTACATTTTTACAGTTGACTTATATTGGAAGAAGTCAATTAATGTCAAATTTCCTTTATTAGGTCTCTTTTTTTTTTTGTTCATTAGTTATTGTTTATATATTAATTAAACGTAAGAAAATGCATTCATAAAGTTTTCAACGTCTTTACATTACGGATTTGATAGGTAAATTCCTTTCTTTACTAAAAATAGTAAAACAGAATTTAACAAAAGGTCAATATATTATAATAATAATAATAATTATATAAATCTTAAAAGAACAACAATGACACTAAAATGCATAGCTGACAGTCTTTTCTGGGTTTTAAATACCAAAAAAATAGTTGCATAATGATTATTTCCGAAATTCTAGCATTCATTTTCTTAACTATAATAATTTTTAAAAGTTAATTTTCTTCAAAGTAACACTTTTATTTGTAATTAATACGAGATCTACAAATTTTTAAAAAATTATTTATATTTATTTATCTCTCTGTATGTTTGCCCTAGAATATATATTATGTTATAAATAGAGAGTGATTCATTTAATGTAGAGTGCATGTACTTGAAAAACGATTTGATTCTAAATATTACCAACAGATGGCGCCAGAAAACTACAAAAAACTCGCAAGCGACTGACTTAAGTGGCGAAAAATATTTTCTTTTAATTTAGTGAATGCAAATGAAATTTAGTGTGATTGAATTGAATTTTTGATAATTTTAATATATTAATTTTTATAGGTTATTTAATATAAATGAGATAAAATATAAATTGTTTAACAAAATTCGACTAAAGCAAAATGTACCAAAAAAATCTCGAAAATACATTCTCTCTCTGTAACTAAGTAAACCTTCTTAAATTATCAAGGGCTTAAAATCAAGTCAACTACCATTAAAAATTATATTTTGACGAATATATACCCTCTTGAAATTGAAAAATCTTAAATTACAAAGGAAGTTTATAATCACTTTAAAGGAATGTATTAAAATTTACAATGAAAATTATTTCATACAAAAAAAAAAGTAATTCAGGAGGGCTTATTTTCGGGGAGGGGAGGTTGTATTAAATTGATGGTTAATTATTGATCCACCAGCAATTTTTATTACGCTAATATTCACATTTGCATGACGAAATCACTAAATATATTTTCATTTACTTTGAGAATATTGATTAGTTTTCCTTATTTACTGAATCGAAAACAGTTGGATATTCTTTAAATCATCAATGTGTCATAGAGTTTATTTATAGCATATTTTAAAATCAATTAATATTTTCGGTTTATTCTTAAAATTAATTTAGTTTAAATTAAATTTCAATTCTGTTATGCAAGGAAAAGGAAAAGAACCTTAAATCCCAAGTATAATGGTAGATTATATTAATAGAGAACTAGATAATAAAAACAATATCTTGTCAAACAACAATATGAAAACAAACATTATCAGTGAATTTTGGTCAGCATAAAATCACATTTGATTGATATCTTCTTGATGTATATATATGCAAATACAAATTGAGATATATTTTTTCAATTCCTTTTCCCGAGTTTATTTAACTTGCTAATACGTGTAAATATTTTTATGCAATAAATAAAGTGATTTTTTTCAAATTATTGATTAAAATCGCAACTGAACAAAAGGAGACATTAATAAATTGTACAAAAAACTATTTATTTTTTAATAAAAATTAAACAATTTCAAATTGCCATACTAGGGTAAATATTATAATGTTCATGGTTTTCTTTCACTTATACCAGTGTCCAGGTCAAAGACATTTACTAACTAATGCAAATTACGACGGACTGCACACAGGAACTAATACTATAGAGTTTAAACTAAAAAAAAATAAAAAATTCACGCAATTTATTAATATGTATTAATGCTTCTTCATTAATTTCTCTTTTACAATCCTATCAATATCAAAATCAACATTAGTTATTGCGAAACGCAATGAATGAACACGGTGAGTGATTTATCTGACAGTGAAGACCTATATTTATATTTCATAAAATTCATAGTTAAATACGTACTTCTACAAAGATAGGTTATGCAGAATTTGAACCCCTTTTTCAAATAATTGATTGAAATCGTAACCGAAAAAAGGAAATATTAATAATTTACACAAATAACTATTTATTTTCTAATAAAAATTAGACAATTTTAAATTTTCATACTAAGGGCCAAATATTATAATGTCCATTTCATCATCTCAAATCATTGAACCCATTTTTAAGCAAAATATCGTTAGTTTGGAGAAACTATCCTCGAACATCTTAAAAATATCTAATTCGGTTTCTGTTCTGCATTAATAAAAGGGGTCTGATTGCAGGTCACAAAATTCCAGTTGGTAGTCAATCTTAACGCTTTCAATAGTAATCGTTAATGGGCGAGTGAAAAATGACAAAACGCTCTGTAATTCCTTAAAATCTTCGAATCGCTGCTCGCTCAAACTCAAAAATAACCTCGTCAATGTACTTACTGTAGCCAAAAAAGTTGAATTCTTCGAAATTTCCCCATCTCTATATAACGTTCTTTGCAACTCGGAGAAAAGATAAAGATCTTGAATTAAATAAAATTGATTTATCTCTAAGGTTATCCCGACTGTCATTCAATCAGGGAAAAAAATCTATCCACGTATTATGTGATGTATGCAAAACGTCTTAAGCTGCTTGTATTTTTTTTTTTTAATAATTCAGTTTCAAATCAAGTGATTTGATAACTTTTTCAAGCCAGATCCAGAGTCATTAAAGCGGCGTAATGTTAAAAAACTGAAGTTGAGAAACAAACATGTACAAGCATGACAACACAAACACGCAACCTGTATTATTTCACTTTCTGTGTTTCACCCACTCGCGTATTTGTAAACTAAATACATTTGACTTAACTCGAGAATTATCCTAACAATAGAGATGATATAACAATTAACATACGAATAAATTCCATTCATTTTTGGATATAAAATCAGGAAAATATGCTAATTATATGCCATATCTAAAATTTTTGATTAGTTTTTAATTCAATATATTAACAATAAATATTAATTAATTTAACATTATACAAAGCTACAAAATAATGTAGTTACTTATTATCAAGTAATACGTCTTCTGAAATTAAATTGTACTTATCTAAATTTTATTATACATTTTACAACATAAAGGAAGAAATTTCTTTAAAAGTCTTGATAATTCTGTATCATATAATTTTTTTTTCACACGGAAAATCGGAAATTTAAAATCGCAGAAGAGAATATGTCACCTTTGCAAAGACATGGGTCCGATTGGAAGTAATTTTCACACTTAAAAATACAGAATATTTAACTTTTATTTTAAAGTTTTTTTTAAAAAGAAAAATTTTGATTAAAAAGAGACTTGTTATTAGATTAACTTTTCAGTCTTATTTCGTAACAATTAGATAATTTTTAACTATATTATCCTTCGAATCCTAAAATTAATAAAGAAAACATTTATTCACCATTGAAGTCAAATAAAACCGCAAAATGCATATTGATAAGTTAATGATTATAATAAAAACAAATAATTTCAATCTTTTTAACCTGTTCAAACAGGTCTGCAATTAAAAATAAGAACATGTTGTAGCTACCAAGATTCGCTTTGTTACAATAGTGTTAATTATATGTTAATAAAAAATATGATAAAAGTAGAATAAATTGGATGGATTCATTTATACAGCCTGTAATTTTCAAACAATAAACTGAAGCAAAATACAATTTTTAGCTAATACGGCTTACCTTGGTTCATAAGTTACACACCAACTATGATGACCACAATTTGACTTCCAAACTTTTGTCATTTGTGTATATGCTCTGGTACATGGTTTCTGAACTTTAACGGATTCCATCTGACGCTCCGTGCACACATGAGGCCTGAAAAAAAAAATATAATGTAAAAATTAATATTAAAAAGCAATGTTTTCTCTCTCGCTTGGTATTATTTTCTATTTTTTTAATTACATTATTTATTCATCAAACTTGGCTAAATAATAAATATATTAATATAGAGTTTTCCTGGTCTTCCAAATTTATTAACTTTACATAAAAACGTAATTGTAAGTAATATATATATAATATAACAGATGCAGCTGAATATATCTTCATTGAACTGGAATAGTTAACAAAATTTATCAAAAGACAAACAAACTTATGTCGTGTCAATATGGGCAATATGAATTGTAAAAAGTTTTACCTTAATCCAAAAATATTTACAAATACCTATTTTCCATATTAATACGATATATACCCATATTGATACTAATATGACACATGAATTGTATAACAATTATAAAAAAAAATGTTTACCTTAATCAAAAAGTATTTACAAATACATATTGCCCATATTGACACGACACTTAGAAATAAATGTACACAGTTTTTACTAATTAAAATAAAAGATATTATAATACAAAAACAAATAAAGGCTTTAAAAAAATGTAGTCTTCCCATAACATTTTCATCAATTCTGAAGGTCGAAGAAAATTTTTAAAATAATAAGAAAATTTATTGTATAATAAATGTATTTAAAAATAGCACTAATAAAATGTAGCAAGTTAATTTTTCTATTTTTAATAAAATATGGATATGGAGTCATTCATTTTCATTAACTCTGCTACCTAAAAAAAAATCAAAAAATCTATATCATTTTTATATATAATTTACTTAATATACAGTGATTATTAAATTAAACAGTAAAACTCATATCATTGTTATTATAAATGTTATCTATCCATTTTTCATTAGCTTTAACCTTCAGTTAGCCCCTTTTTTATTAGCTTACAACAAAAATATTCAAATTTAAAAAGTCTTCAAGTTTTCTTTTCCTTTTTGAAAATACACTGAGGTTAAGTAATGTAGCATGAGCTGAGTTACGAATCAGTATTTTCTAACTTCTTCTACTTTCGTCCAAAGACACTGGCTAAATTGTTATTCTTGTCACTCGTTCCAATTGACTGCGGGAATTATTTTTGAGAATTTGTTCTGCTTATTCCTCTAGTTAGAGGAACGGAGGGATAAATTAGATCATCAAACCAGTTTAACCGTATCCAAAGCTTACTGCGGAACGAATGGAAAGGTGTGGGCGGGGAATTAAATCTAACGCAGGTGTTTTCAATTCATCGCATGTCTTTAAAAAACAATTTTAAAGACTAGTGTTGATCAAGTTGTTTAGTCTCCATTCAAAAATTTCACTTTGCGGTGATATACAGATAGAGCAAATATTGGTAATATATGGTATTCATTATTGCTGAACATGGTCTGTTGAATAGTTAGCTCTGGTTTCATTATTGCTGAACATGGTCTGCTGAATAGTTAGCTCTGGTTTCATTATTGCTGAATAGTTAGCTCTGATTTCATTATTGCTGAATAGTTAGCTCTGATTTCATTATTGCTGAATAGTTAGCTCTGATTTCATTATTGCTGAATGTTAGCTCTGATTTCATTATTGCTGAATAGTTAGCTCTGATTTCATTATTGCTGAATAGTTAGCTCTGGTTTCATTATTGCTGAACATGGTCTGCTGAATAGTTAGCTCTGGTTTCATTATTGCTGAATAGTTAGCTCTGATTTCATTATTGCTGAATAGTTAGCTCTGGTTTCATTATTGCTGAACATGGTCAATGTAGCATAGTTTTGTATAAGCTAGTTTCCATTTCTCCAAAAAACTAAAGAAACATAAACTAATATGTTAGTATGCAAAATTTATTTAATTGGAAATTTTCCATCAAATTTTACAAAATCTGCTTATTTAAATATATAATTTACAGATTTTCCCTTCCGAATTTATTTATAATCCGTCTTTACTTTTCTACAGTTCTGTACAACAAAATTTAGGATTTAATTATTGAAAATCTGAAAACTAGTTAATTTATTCAATATCCAAACGCAAAATTTGCTCATTTTAAGAAATGATTATTCGAAATATTTAAAATAAAACTGAACGAAAATTGACCTGAAAAAGATAATGTTGATTATGCCAATATTGATAATAAACCTTGCAATCAAATATTGTTTTAATTCCATTTTCTTTTTGTGATAATCGGAACTAATACTGAAAATAATACTAGTGATAAAATTCTGTTTACATTATATTATTTTTAAAGTAAAAACCAAATTAAAATGTTTTAATTTTTTTCTTTTCCTACAGTGGAAAATTCTGTATACCATTACATTACATTCCTCTAACCTGTAGATTCCAAAATGAAATATCTAATCTAAAATTCATCATATCTTTATAAATACCATCATGACATACAACTTTTCAGTTGTTTGTCATTTTTCAGTTAACAATTAAAACAATATCTGGAATACATAAAATATTCTCAAAGTTTATCTTTATCCGGATTTCTTTACTTGTAAATCTTTGCTTTTATATAGCGGTGTGAAAGAATTTTTGGCATTTTAAAAAAGGAACATCTGTGTTTGTTTGAATAACTGTGCTTTTGTCTGTTATCGTTGAGCATATTTTCTTTTAAAATTTTTTCCTTGAATGTTTTGATGCCGGCTAAGTTAAACAACTGCTTGACAGTTGATGAAAATTCAAATTCATAGCCCAAGTTCAGCTCAAATGTGGTTGGAAACTAAAACAAAAAAAAAAAATCTTCTGTCATTTTAATTTGTAAATTCTGTTTTAAAAAATAAATGAGATAAAAACCTTCTGTAATAAAGATTTACAGTGATATAGTAGTAAAAATAATAAGTCGAAAGGTATCCACCAAAATGGTGGACATTAATTTATGAAGATGTTCAATGGCACGATGCTTACAATGATTTTCTCGGTTAAAAATACAACGTTTTATTAATATATAAACAAATTTCTATTTTAATGGAATAAATTTAAAAGTTGCTTAAAATGACTCATGTTTTTGAATTTTGATATTCCTCCAAAATTAGCATATATCTCAAGATCTGGTTATATATATATACAGATATAGATATATATTTACCAATTAAACTTTTAAACATACATTAAACTTTTAAAAGTTTAAAAATAAATTCGATTAGTAATGCGGAAAAATATTTTTGGCAACTCACTTTAACTACAATGGCAAATTTAAGACAAAAGAAAAAAAAAAAAATCAAAAAGCCTTCAGGTACAGTAATTACGAAAGATGCTTAATGAATATTTGGAAAAAAAAAAGAATTTCAGATGTTGAAATAAGGGAATCTTTGAAATCTTTGCCAAAACAAATTTTCTAGGAAATTTACTTCTAAAAATATTGTTTGTGTAAAAAGCTTTGTAGAAAGGGTATGTAAATATAAACAGATGTCAGATCAAAAAGAAACTCAAACTATTCTGAGAAATGCCATCACAAATGAATAAAAGTTTGCTTGTATTCCAACATCCGGAAAATTCCTACCCCACAAATATAAAGAAGCAATCTAATTGAATAACTTTCCATTCATAAAAGAAACAATGCTCCCAAATCAGATATGCCAATGCGTGCTTACTGCAAGTTATTTAACCCGCTTTTCCCAGAAGTCCAAACCGGCAATCTACCACAAAATAGTATAATTATCACTTCATGAAAGTCGACGAAAAGTTATTTGTAAACCTCTTCGAAAAAAGAGGAGATTTGGTGAAACGATAAGTCAAGTTCAAGCAATGTGGAAGCGAAACAACCAATTCGTGCAATCGTTAATGGATATATAATGCGTTTTAATCACTTTTAGTCATAAATTTCTTTTTTTTTTTTTTTCACAAAATCAAAATACGTGTTTTGTATCTTACAATGTAGTTTTATTGGGACATAAGTGAAAGATACAATTATTTTCTCAACTATCGTAAAAATTGTTCATTTCAATTTAAAAAATCTTAGCTTGTAAAAAATGAGCTTTTATAGAAAATAAGTTAGAGATATTTTACTAATTAATCAAAATAAAATGGAAATCAAACTCAGTACAATCAGTCAAATTTAGTTAAACATAAAAGAAAAAATTACAACAGAAATATAAAATGGTGAACATAAAGGAAAAAAAAAATTAATGAATCATACAATTTAATTCCAGCATGACTTTGTCTATTAACATAGGACAATGAAATTAACTTGAGGAAAATGTTCAAAATTGAATTTTAGTTGAGTTAGGTTTCTTAAAATTATAAAATATGAACTTTGTCAAAATTACTTTCATTAGTTCCCTTGGCTAAGTGCAAGTTTCTTTTATTTTCTTTAAAATTGAATATGGACCAGTTTCACTTAAAAATAATTAAAAAAAAGGTAAAAGTTTTTACAGAAAAAATTTTTTATTAGTAAAATTATTAATGGATTCATAAGCCATTGTTTACTCCAAGTGCTCTAAGATGTGAAATCCACCTTTTTATTTTAAATATTAAAAATTCAATATTGTCGTATTTTTTTTTTTTTTAAAAAGAAGAAAAATAGAAAACGACTATAATCATTTAGCACTATTATTTATTTCAAATCAAAATATTTTTACGTTCAGCTGAATTTCTAAAATATATAATTTTTTTTATAAACTTTTAATAAAATATAGCATTTAATAACATTCCTAGATTTCCTTTGTTCTTGAGCGTGTTAAAATTTTTTTAATCTAATTTTTATTTACTTTAGAAATTTATATTAACTTGAATTGCAAAATAGGTTATAAATCATACCTTCTTTTTTCATGTGCGGAAGTACCATAAGAATATGCGTTTACTATATTTGTCTTCTCTTTTGTTAGTCACGAGCAAGTCAATTCATTTAGCCAATGGCAAACTAAACACTAGAAATAGTACTACTAAATCTTAAAAGTATTTCTGAAAATCATTATTTTTTTTTTAAATGTGTCTATTTACTGTCACAACCAGAAAAATTGAGCATAAATATACTAAAACTAAATTAGCTATGGAAAAAAAAAAAAAAAAGAAAATTTATTATCAATGTTAAAGCATATAATATCTTTCTTTTTTTTTATTGCACATTATTTTAGGCTTTGAATGAAAGATCGTCAACATAATTGTCGAGCGTATTTGTTCCCCAATAAATTTACGACAACCCAGATGGTTTTGCCAGCATAATTATCGCAATATATAACTCGCACACCTTAAGTTATTAGACGAGGTATGGTAGACAAGTTGTATTTTCTTGGGTGTAGCGATTCGTGTTTCACAAATTGCACCCAAGTGACAGAAACTTAAGTAATTTCTCTTTCTTCTTGAAGCGCACCACCAAAAATAACAGAAGAGCATAAAAAGAATTCCAATTCCACTTTCTATTTGAAGCAATTCCTTTTCCTTTTCAAACAATTAAAATGTTTTTTACAAAAAAAAAAAATAATTCACGATAAGTCTATAAGAGAAGACAATTTTCTTGAAAAAAAATTTAAAAAACATGTAATAAGTAATAGAGAATTTTAAAGAAGCAATTTAATATATTAATTTGAACATAGGAAGAAACGTACTGAAAAGGATTTTTAAAATTATGGTCATGTAGAAAGTGGATTATAATTTAGTTTTAATTAAAATCTTAGAATCGAATTACAGGAGAAAGCTCATATAATATTTAATTAATGCCTTTATTGTTTTAATTTATTAATATAAACTGATAGGCATTCAAAAAGATTTATTAAATAAAAATATGCCTTGTATAATTTTGCACGGAAAAAAATATATATCTATATTAATTATTTGCTGTAATTGATTTGGAACTTACAAAACGATCGATTTTTCAGATAATGCATGGTTTTTATATTAAGAAATTGAAAAAGAATGCCTACTGTTTGAACAAACTTAGAGACCATTTGACTCTTCTACAACTGAATGTAATATTAAAAGAATAAGACTTCTATATTATAGACAATACAGGAGAAATCCACTGCTACAGCATAAACTTCAGGTACAAATGAGGTTCTTAATACAGTTATAAATATTTCCTGACAGGTATTGCCACGTGTATTTCTTTACAAGTTAAAACTACAATCAACGCAGTTTCCTATTAACCCCCTCCCGAAACGATTTGTTGCCTCATAAATTTGTTTTAACAAAATGCTGGCCGAAAAGCACTTCAGAGTACTGGCAGCTACTCGAGAGGCCGAAAGAGGGTTAAAAACTCCCCACTGAGAAAACAAGCGTGAGCCTCCTCTACATGGGGGGATCCCGTAAATCCCGTTAAAAAGAGAAAAAGAAAAAAAGTGTAGAGCTAAAAAGTCCAGATTGCCTACACACCCCATTTTCTAAATGGGGCGAAATAGCTGCCTTTTGCTAAGCTTCCCACGATATGTTCGCAAAAATGGATCATACTTTATCTAGTAACATGAGAGGCAGCACAAAAAAGCGCATCCCCGTCTTTTCTTTTGTTAAAAGCAAAAAAATGTATTAATCATCTTTATTATAGGGGACTGTGGGAGCCAATCTATCGGTCTTATATACGTGTGGTATCCATACACTTTTCATCTCCCCTCATACATTACTTTGAACCTCGCATGATATATAGCTTGGTTTTGTTAAGCACCTCTTAAGCGTGAATGGTGCTCAAGATTTTATTTTTAACTAAAGTATGGCGATGTATTTCTGATTGATAGTAATGCATCTGGCCTAACACTATAAAGGATAATTGATGATTGTAATGTATTTTTGTTGCAGACACGAGACAAGTGTAGATTATAAAGAAACCAGTGTAAAAATTTTATCTGTTGATAAAACTGTTTTTGTATAACATTTTTTATATCCAAAAACAGAACCAACCATTTTTGTATCCAACAATTTCTAATTTACTAGAAAACCAGTACTCTTCGTTAATCCACCTTATGTAGCAACAGAATGTAGCTTTGAAGAGAATAACTATCAAATCAATAAACTAATCTAGAGATAATAGTATTTAGATAGGTGGGAAATGTTAATATCATTGTGTAAACTTTACATTTTATAAGTATGCATACATATTTCTGAAGGACAACCATTGCTACTACAACCACTGAAACTAAAGGTATCAATTACGCAATCTATAAATTATTTGATTTTTCAGAATTTTACTGTGAAAAATGAACTTAAGCTATTGTATTTATTGTTAAATTATTACTTAAATTACTTAATTTCAATAAATATCAATGTATTTAAATTATTATGGCTAAAAATATGTTTTTTTTTATTTTTCAATTTATATAGCGCAGTTATGAAGAAACGTAGTACGCTTCGTTAATCCACATTATGTAGTAACGGCTTTGAAAATAACTAAACGAAACTAATTAACTAATAACGAAATAACAACTAATAAATAATTAATATATATAATAACTAACTAATAACGAAAATTTTAATAAATTACATCTGTATAAATTCTAAAATGTTCTTAGTCCATATTTTTTAATTTTAAAAGAAAAGTATGAAAATAAAAATAATTGACAGAATTTTTCCGATCATACGATTAATGCAACGAATTGAAAAAGAAATCATCTCAAGTTAAATTTATGCTTTTTAACTTATTTCCCTTTTTATATATTTTATAAACTTTAAATAAATGAATAAATAAATACTAAATACCATTTTTATCATAACAAGTTCAAATCTATTGCTTATTTTCTACGCAAATAATAATTACCTAAACAAACCTGCAATATATCATACAACAGTATTTTAAATATAAATGGTCCTGACAACAAAAATATTCCATACGCAAACGCTCAACGTAAAAAAAGTTGTGTACTTTTTTTCCCCCTATTGTCGAAACTGCGTGATCCATCAACAGGAGCCTAGCGTGAGT
This sequence comes from Caerostris extrusa, assembly GCA_021605095.1. Lineage (NCBI taxonomy): Eukaryota > Metazoa > Arthropoda > Arachnida > Araneae > Araneidae > Caerostris > Caerostris extrusa. Next base: position 183,894 of record BPLR01021679.1, on the reverse strand, counting down.
AATCGTGATAAATTGCATTGATTTAGAAGTGGCCGTGAAATATGGTATTTTTCTTGAAACCACCCCACTGCAGAAATACCTCAATACTTCAAGAAGGTTTCAATACTGTGTTAGTTTGAAACAAACTTATAGACGGTTAGAAAACATCAGGTGTTAATTGAGGGAGGAAAAAATAGAGCATGAAATCAAAATGGGCAATTCTCCTAAAGAAAGACTTATTTCCGCTATGAGCATTAGGTAACATACCAAAAGAAAAAAATAATTAACTCTTTATAAACACTTATAATAAAATTACATTTCATTATATACACACATATAAGCATTCATGTGGTATTAGCATTTTAGATATTTTATTCAATTGCAATGGAAAATGCTAAACTAACAAGTTGATGCAACATACTTTATTAGACATAATTTAAAAATAAATTAAATTAAATATTGATGCGAACTTTCTATAATATTCGAATTAAATTAGAGTAAATTGTCAGAAAATTTCATCAATGCACACTAAAGAAAATTGATTAATTGACGTATATATTCATGGTTTATTTTGTCTAACTAATATCAGCTTCTTCATAAATACTGAAGATCCTTTAACTAAACTGAAAATAAAAAATAATGGAAATAATAATTATTATTAAAAGAGTTTTTTTTTTTTTTTTTTCTAATGCAGCTGGCAAACAGACACCTTGGTGTTGGATGCCTTAAGGCTGCTGCACAGACGTACTCACTTTTGCATTACCCAGGGGGCGCGTGTAACTTGAAGATCCCACGGACGCGGAGTAAAAATGCCTCCGCAATGCTCTACGATCCTATTAGACCGGGACCTACTTTTTAAAGTGGATTCCGAATCACTACAAACAACCATGGCACCGCCGGGACTCGAACTCGAAACCTGTGGTACCGAGCGCCAGAGCGCTAGCCACTCGGCCATTCAGACCCATTATTAAAAGCGTCAAATTATCTAATTTTTTTCCCTAAAAGCTGAAATGTGAGCTTGTGATTTAAAAAATAATTAAGGAAGGAGTGATAATAAATGCTTAACAAAAGAAAAAATCAATTTTTAAGTATTGTTACTTTTAAAGAACACCCAAATTTGTTGATTAATTTATTTTATTTACACAAAAATCCTTTACATAACACGTAATTTACGTATGCATTACTAAACAGAAAAATAAAATTTGCAATTAAAAGTAAAATTTCTCAAAAAAGCAAAATGTTCCAACTACGCCCGTCCTGCCATTTAAGTGAAACTTGTAATTTTTTCTTTTTTACAGAAACTTTGAATATTCCTTATTTAATAGAAAAAATTACCGTTCACCGAAATACCTCTTTTATTCGTTTCGCTTACAAGTCTGAAGGCAGTAAATAAAGTGATTCGTTCACCAAATTGACGACTTCCTGTCTCCAGTCCAAAAATACCATCAAATTGTCGTGGAGTCTATCTTTGTCATTCCATGATTCGTAAATGATTCGAACCTTTGAAGGTAATTCCCTTCTGACATCACAATTCAATAATAGACCAATTCTGTATATTATACATCACACGCAATTTATCTATACATTACAAAGCAAAAAATAAAATTTACAATTAAAAATAAAATGAATTTTTCCAAACATATTTTTAATAAAACAAAGACGCATTTCACAAAAAATGTTCCAACTACGTGTGTCTTGCTATTTAAATGCAACTTGCAATTTTTTTTCTAGATAATGAATATTCAAAGTTTTTGTATGAAACTTTGAATATTCATTATCCAACAGAAAAAAAATGCCCTTTCACTGTAATACCTTTTTTATTCGTTTTTACTTACACGTCTGAAGGCAGTAAATGAAGTGATTCGTTCACCAAATTGAGGACTCCCCTGTCTGCAGTCCAAAATACCATAAAATTGGTGTGGAGTCTATCTTTGTAATTCCATGATTCGTAAATTATTCCAGCCTTTGAAGATAATTCCCCTTCTGACATCACAAATCAATAATAGACCAATTCGGTACATTATACAATACATGACGACGTCCAAAAGACGGCTTACAACGGAAATTTCGAATTATTATCTCCCCTTATCATTAAAGACTGCAGCCCCAATAATTTAGAAAAACCATGTATTTCATGAATCCTGCACATTTATTACTATTTTTGTTCATATTTTTCTCTCCAATTCTTGTAGAACAGCCTAGGTTGTCAGAGGCTAAACCGGTAATTACAGAATGCGGCGATGTACAAAGATTCCCAAAAGTAATTTAAGCCTCACTAAGGTGTAAATTGATCACCCGAGTTTCGGGAAAGAACGCTGGGAGGCGGGTTTTGAGACCGTAAAGTAAATTTCTCCACCTGAAGAAGAGGGAAAAAAGAAAAGCCTTTTTAGTTTGAATAACTCCCGGCCGCGCCCTTCTGCTCAAGCACCTCGGTACCTGAGCAAAGAGAAGCATAAAAGGAGGGGACCTACCCACCATTTTTAAGAAAATAAATATATTCAAGAGGTAGGTAAATTGCTATCATTAGTGCAGAAGCTAGGCTTAAATGATCTAGAGCTGTTGAACGAATTGCCTCTGCTAGCTCTAGGCAAATAGGCACTGGTATCTCAATTCCGGTAGGTATTCAATGAAAATTAGAGTTTCTGCATCGATCGTTGTAAAATTATTTTACCGAAAAAGGTCTATAGATATTTTTATCTATAGATTTTTTTAGATTATGTCTATAACTTTTAAAAAAATATTTAGAAGAAAATAAAAATATGCAAAGAGTCATGTGTTTAATTCTAATCATATTTAGTATAATTTTTATAGAAGATTTTAATACACAACTGCAATATATGCTTCCATTACGAACAATAAATTCCTTTGAAATAAAATAAATTGATTTTATTGTAATTAACCCTTTCAAGTGCTTAGATTTTAAATAAGCAAATGAAAATAAAAGTTTTTTTTCCTCTGTTTTAAATATATCGGACACATTTAATAATACATTTAAAAAACCTTAATAACTCTAATTTATGTTAAAAGTAACTACCATTTTTAATGCGAGGAAATATTTGTTAATTTATTTTGCATTATATGGTTATTTTTTTAAAAAGTTTCGAAACTGAAGTGTATAAATGAATTGGCGAATTACTATGAATTATTCATGTAGTATGCATATTACTGATATACTCAAATTGATAAAATTTTTAAAGAACTTAAAACAAATAAAAGCGTGCCGTAATTAACTGACAAAATACTCATAAGGATTTCTTAAGAAACATATATTAAGACTTTAGGTTTAATTTAAGCAATTACTATTGTATTAATGACAATGAATCAGTTATTAGAAATACTTCACAAACAATAAAATTTGCAAATCAATTGTAGATTTCAATTTCAATTTTCATCTGAAACATGAAGACATATTACATAAAAACATTTTAACTCTGTCATTCTCTTTTAAATAAGTTATTAATTTTGAAAGCAGAAATACTTCTGATGTTAGACAAACTGTTCTATTTTAAATGTAACTTTAAATCTAATATAAATCCAATAAGAATATTTTTTTTTTAAAAATTATTTTATATTAAAATATTATTTTAAATATAAAAAACAACGAAAAAAAAAACAACGTAAAAACGTTTTGAAAAAACAACGTAAGATTATAATTCTAAAGATTTTTATTTGCATCAGAAATCGCTACTGAAGCAAATTGCTCTTCAAATTTTCTGTTAATGTTCAAAAAGATAATGCAATACATAAAAATTCCAACTACGCAAATACGTCCAAAGAATATTCTTTTTGAGTCATTCCTTTATCTTCACTCTATCTAAAATAGACATAGACATAGACGTAGCTACACAAAGTTTATAGCTTTCCAAAATGTATAGAAGAGTTTCAAACAAATTCTTACGAAACTATCTTACAAAACAATGGATAACAATAGATAAATTTGGATGGATAGAAATGGTACTTTTTATTTGTTATAGAAATGTTCTGAAGATTATATATCACGAAGAAGTACTTTTATGTTGAGGGGCTTTGGTAGATCCGTCTATAATGATAGCTTTCTAGTAGATTGACCTTTAGGTTGAATCAACTATTTTCATCATCAAAGCAGTTAACATATGAAAGGTCTATGAACCTGAATTTATTGCTGCTTTTCTAGATTTCAGTTTCATTCCATTTCGTATAGCTATCTACTTTAAGTTAAGGAGTAGAAAATAAGAAGTTAATAACATTGTGTGCATTGAAATTGTAGACAAATTTTTATAAAATAAAAATATAGAAGAATTCAGAAAATTTTAGGATTCTATGAAGTTGAAGACTAGATATTAGTGATGTTACCTAATGCAGCAATGCATCTATACAAATTCGGTTTGTGTAAACAAATTTTAAGGCAATATTTAATCCAGTTGCTCAGAGTATCTTCCTAGTATGTGTCAATTACAGATTTATATAAAAATACAGGACTTCTGAAATTGCAGATGATGCGACAATAAACGTAATTTTTAGTTGGTATAAATTTCATCGTGAAATTTTGAATATTGTCCAAGATTTACAAAATGTAATGGCAGCATTTCTTTATATATCAGCCACATTCTATCAGAAAACAGTAGTGAATATATAACATACTTTGTAAATACGCCATGAAATCTTTAATGGCTATTACATAATTCAGAAACTTAAATTAGAATTCATGTAGTTGAATGTAAGCATAAATATATTTTCAATGGAAATTTTATAAAAGAAAATATTTTTAATCATGTTAAAAATCTTTCAAATTTTTACCTTAAATGTTTTCTTATAATATAATATAAAAAATGTAGATCTGTATACTTTGAAAGGTGTCGCAATAATTAATAGGGTTTTTTTTTTTTACATAACGCATAATATATTACTTCTATACAGTAAATGTTTATAGAGCTTCATTTTTGCTTTTTCTGAAATATTAATAGAATGTTATACAAAAACATAACGGATTAAAAAATGCTTTAATTTAAACAGTCAGCGAACTAACAGACTTTTTAACAAGTCTCAATAAGCATTACTGCAACTAGGAAACCAATTTCCATCCATTAAAGTCAGACATAGATGAATTTTACATTACATGAAAATTACTATGTTACTATGAAAGAAACGTATGAAAATTTGAAACATTTGTTAAATTGCCTTCAATACAACAATTACAGCTGGCATATTTGTTCTGATTTGAAAGTGGTAGCTCCTGTTACAGGTCTTTAATTAGAATACATGAAGTAAAGCTGCTTTTAAGTGAGCGGGCGATACAGTCAAAACTTTTATACTGTATAAAAAACAATGACTTACTAAAAACAAAAATGATATTAGAGAGAAAATTACGCTAATGCGGTGTTGTGCCTACCATTAGTAGAGGTAAAAAAAAAAAAAAAAAAAAAAAATCTGCAACCATCCCACATAAAACTTGGTTTAATGAAATATTTTCTGGAAGCCACGGACAAGAAAGGATCAGCCTTCAAGTACTTAAATAACTTTCCTGAAATCACCGGAGCAAATTAAAACAGAACATTTTCATTGATCCACGGATGAGTAAGCTCTTTAAGGATGCAAATTTTGAAAGTGTGATCCTAAAAGATCAAAAATAAGCTTAGAATGCTTTTCGCCTTGTGTTAATGAAATTCTTAGAAAAACGAGAAGTCAAAAAACTATAAGAAATTAGGATGGATAAGTTTTTGCATACCAAAAACTTGATTGCACAATACTTCTAAAAATGTATTTCCTGCAGTATCATTTGGTTTCTTTTCCTGAAAATTGAGGGCCATGTTAGCGATGAACAAACACACTGAGCGTTTTCATCAGAACATTGCCAAGAGAAAAAAAAACCCAGAAAAATGGTCCACTACACAGTGTTGGCAGATTACTGTTGGACAATATTCAATGATGATTCTGAAAAATTCATAAGCGACAATCCAAGCGATCCGTAACATAGAGTAAGCAGGTACATGCTTTTGTTAACACTGTTTCATATTGAAAACATTAAATTATATATATCTTAGGAGTGGGAGCCAATTTCAAATTTCCATTATCATATTTGTGTTCAGTAACCCAAAATTAGTAATAAATGCTATTTTTATCTCAGAGAAAAAAAATTTCATTGAAATTTGTTGTCCTGTGTTAACTTTTTATCTAATCCAATACTTGAGCACTTCTAAATATGCTTAATTTTAACAATGTAATTGGGTTTTTAATATGCATTACTAAATAATGAAAAAAATTGAAAATTATTATTTGCCTATTAATTTTTTATCTCAATTGCACACTCTCTGCATCTCTCTTAAAAATTAATTATTATCTCAGCTGCATACTTGTTTTTAACACTGAAAATTCAAACTTTCAAAAGAAAATGTGTCCTAAAATTTCCTCACCATAAAGCATGCTCATGACCAAAAATGTCAGAAATAGGTTTCTTAACATTTCTTCTTCCGTATTTGTATAACCCTGAACATGACTGATGTTGACGCCTTCGTTACTGAGCCAGGGGAAAAAAAACTCGCCCCTAATAAATTTTGTGTTGAAGGTTTCTAAACGTGATGATGAACGTTAATAATATTCTGAAATTCACTCAACACAAATCACGCAGATGATCTAATTAACTGAATTTGAAGTTGATGCGATTAATAATTAATGTAATTGAATAGATTTTAATAACTTTAAGTGATGGCGTTTTATGTGCAGTTCTGACAAATTTGAATTGAAAGCTACTGTTGTGTCATGGGGTAAGTAACATTCGTTATGTAGTATTTAACTATTGTATGTATTCAATATGTGAACGGTAAGTATATATTTAATAATATAAATTTTAAAATAATCAGTTTAGTGTAAATATTTTAACAACATTTATTTTTGAAACTCGATACTTGGTTATTTATTTTTATCCTTAATGAACGCAAAAAAAAAAAAAATGAGCCGAGGTCCTTTTTATCAGCTTGAAAGTTTATGAAAAATCTGTAAATGTTGATAAAAATCACACTATACCTTCTTTTACCACTGAAATTTCGGTTCAGTTTTCAATTATCGGGTTTCGAATTTAACTTCATAATACGGTAATCTAACACGCTATCTAATATACCAACTCAAATCCTAAAATTAAATTGTTTACATTTTTATGCACAAGAATAATGAACTGTATAATAATAATAAAATAAGAATTAACGACAGCCATAAAATCCTGCAAAAGATAAATGCGTTTTTTTTCCTTTATTAAAACAGTGTGATTGCTGTTTTTCCATTTCAAAGCAAAATTGTTTTACAGTTAGACTGAAGGTTGTTGTATTCGAACATTGGGTACTTCGAGCTGAAGTAGCCGTCAACTGAAGGTGCACCATGAGAGCCTGCTACATTGCAACCACATATTGTGCCTCCACCATTTAAAATGTATTCCCAGAGGCGACATCTAGAGGTTAGCACCTTTCTTCAGCGAGCCCAACGGATAGACATTTCATCCTAAAAATATATCATTCTCAACATAGAAATGGTAGTTTTAGGTTTGATGTTGCTTGTAGAAATTAAATAGTAAATTATAAATTTTGAAATAAGTAATAATTTTTGCCACCCTTCACATCAATAGCAATATTCTAATAGGCCACAAAAAGTTTACTCGCAAATTTTAATGATTTTGCAATTCATTTTTATAACTATTTCTATTAATCAAAATGTATCAATATATTACAAAGATGTACTATGTTACTGCCTATCACTTGTATAAAAAGTTCTTCATACATAAATCTGACAACGTTGTGTCCTACATAGGAAGCAATTTCTATGAAGCTCCATACTAATTTTTCTATATAGCTCTATACTAATTTATATAGTTTCTCTATTAAGCTGCATTTTTCTGAAGCAATTTCTATGAAGCTCTATTTCTCTGAAGCAATTTCTATGAAGCTCCATTTCTACGAAGCAATTTCTATGAAGCTCCATTTCTACGAAGCTTCATAAAGCTCTCTGAAGCAATTTCTATGAAGTTCCATTTCTCTGAAGCAATTTCTATGAAGCTCCATTTCTACGAAGCAATTTCTATGATGCTCCATTTCTACCTATGATGCTCCATTTTTACGAAGCAATTTCTATGAAGCTCCATTAGTTCACTACAAATACTGGAGATTTGTTGATTATTGAATTTCGTGCAGAATTCATTAGTCGGTGAAAAATGGTTTTGCTACTATTGAAAGTTCATACACAAATTTACAACGAATCAAAAATTTTGATTAAATGTACTACAAATTGATAGATAATAGGTCCTTTTAAAGCTGTTTTTTACCATTTGTTGCTTACGAGAATTTTTTTGTAAGCTCTTCAATATTTAACGTTGTTATCGCTCAATTGATGAATGTAAATTAAAAACTACTTCCGTTTTATAAATAGGGTTTGCTTATCCAACTAAAAGAGTAAGTGAAAGATACGATAAAAAGGCGCTCATTCTGTGCAGAACTCTTAGTAAGAATTGCTATTAAAAGAAATTTTCGAATGTTTATACTTGCACTTTCCCATCAGTTACCATCGAAGCGGAAAGTCGGAGAGCGTTTTTCTTGAATATTAGCTAAGTGCCAAAAGGACATTTTTTCTGAGCCTTTTTTATAATTCAGTTTATTTTTTTTTTTATCCACGGAACCACTTTCTTGGAATTGCTCCCAGAATAGTCAAGTTCTTTGAGCTTCTTAGAACGATTCTTATGGCTGAACTCAAAATTGAGGTGGTTACTTAAGCGACTACGATACTAGACAGGCGTTAACTGCAGTAGTGGCGGCAACTTTAGACCGTCATCTATTTTATCGGACTTGCCATTTACCCGACTACTTTTTATATTTTTGTCATTGACGGCTGGATGGAAGAAACAGCAAAAAAAAAATAAAACTTCCTCTTCCCTTTATTTGACGTTCTCTTGCCTTCTTCCAAAGTAAAAAAGCAGAATTCCTCCAAGTATTTTACTGAGTGAAACTGTAATCTGATAGTTATTACTGAAGAATAATTCAGGTTTCACAGCACGCATTAACCCTATTTTCGTTGCATTATGTTACGCTTTCATAGAAAAATCTTGCAGCAGAAGAGTTTAATCAGCGATCTTATTTATAAGTACTTGTTGTATAGCCATACACATGCACGTGCAGAGATAATTACTATAGAACATTCATCATTTTTTAAACGTCTAACAAACTGAAGAGATGGCAGATGGTTAAAGCAGAATCTATATTTAAAATCAGAAATATGCAGTAATAATGCAAAAATGTCTAAAACAGATATTTTTGTAATGGAAAAAAAAAAATTGTGATATTTTTCGGGTAAATTAATAATAGCCTTTCTTTATAACAATAAAATTATACATTAATTTGCAGTTTAAAACGATGTTTTCTAAGAAATGTTACGACATACGCAATAAATTATCATGAGTATGAAAAAAAGTATGATAACCACTGAATAATAGAAAAGTTCTCGAAACGTGAAAAACATGCGATACTTGATTTGAGAAAATATTTCAGAAAAAGTGAAAAGTACTCCGCAGCATAACTAATAAATTTTTATCACAAAATTAATAACGAATGTTAAGCATGATAAATAAATACGCAATAACTGTGACTATTATTAAGAGTCATTACTGAGATATCATCATCTAAACTGGCATTCAAATTGCAAAGGAATCTAAACATATTTACTCTATTGTTTGGCAAAAAGAAATTTTCGATTTTCTTAAAAACTTAAGATGGTGTAGAGAGAAATAACGAATACAATTTAATCTTCAAATGCAATAAAACGATTCAAATATTATAAAATATTATCTTATATTTAAGATAAGTTGCGATTCATAAATGATATTATTGGTCGACAATCATAATATAATAAACTTGATATTACCATTCACATGAAAAATGGAACTGTTTCATTTTGATGTTCTAAAATAATAACAACTTCAATAGAGGATGAAAGCAATGAAATGAAATGAAATGAAATAAATTAAATTTATTAGATTTTAAATAAAACGTTATGATAACAAATTCAGCTGATGAAAATTAACCCAGTTTTAAATACAAAACGAAACCAACACAAATTTTAACAATTTTATTCAAAGATATCTAGAATTAGCTTGCGATTTAATGTTCCCCACTCAAATTTTTTAAACTTCCATTCATAAAATTATAACTAAGAAAAACCAATCAACTCCTTGTTAAATTATCGAAGGGCTTTTGTTAAAACGTATTCTAATAAATAAAAATTTCTTTATTTTTACATAAATAACCTATTAATTAATAAAAAAAAAAAAGCATCAAAATCAATGAATAAAAAAAATTACACTGGTTGCCGCTATTTATTCTTGCTTCATATCTGTTCGCAATTTTATATCATGATCTTGACAACAAACTAAGACATGAATGGTCAAAAGCAGGCAAGCATACTGTAATCTGTTCATAATGTAATTTGTGTGGCCCGTGGCAGGATAAAAATAAATTATATTTTAGTTCAATTTTCTTTCTTAAGCAAATTTTCTGTTAAATATACTATTTATATTCATTACTCTCTGTGGTAGAAAACAATATATATTTCAGACACAGAACAAAAATTGCTTTGACCTTTAATTGGATACTATTTTTTATCAGCAGTACTCTAACAAGCATGTGTTACATGTAAAAAAAATTAAAATATGTAATTTAATATAAAAATTGTATTGGTAGAAAGATTTAACTAAGACGGTAACAAATAACAGCTGCCTTGAAGAATTGCCAAGTTTATTTTTCTGTCTTGAAGTGTGAGATCTGTGACTCAACCAATTACCTTCTATTGGCACTCGCTTAGATAAAAAAAATTAGCTACGTCTAAGCAGCAACACATTTTAACTCATAACACTGAAAATAAATTTCTTTGTTTGAATAAAACACCTTATTATTAGATATTTAGCAAAAACTTTTTTTATTATATATACATAATATTCGATTTTCAGATAGTGATTGACGATTTATTTCATATTATTCATACGTTCTAATTATTTATTTTGATTTCTTATTGCCAAAAGATTTATTGAGAATAGGATCCTTGCAGTTATTTCATAGTAAAGAGTTATTGAACTATTTCTTTCTTCACTGCAATTTAATATGACAGCAAAATTGGACTTCAGAGATTTGTTAATACTTTGATACAAGTAAAGCTTGTCAATGATAGGTCTTTATACTAATCTGATGCATTCTATTATGGATTCTAAGAGTGGTAGCATGTCTGAATTTTATTTGCATATTCGTCTCAAACCAATTTTGGTTGTTTGGTTTCCAATTGAATGAAATAAGAGGTCATGACCTTTGTTCATTATTTGAAAGTTTCCTTTGTGTATATATATATATATATATCTTCATCAGCAGACTTGGATATCTTGTTAAAAGAATCATCAACTAAAATTCACTTTGAGATTCTGTTGTAGAAAACAATTGTCAGATATTTCATCAATAAATATAAAATAGCAAAATTATTCAGATTTTATGAATGGTGCAATATATCAATTAATTTTCCATTTTGAAATTTAATGATTCTTTAAAGCATCAATTTTTATAATAAATTATCTAATCGCCTTTTGTTGAACACATAGGTATTTTATAAATTTCCATGTTCTTAAGTTAAAATTCTGGTTATACATTTCTTAAATTTTATTAATTGATATATTTTAAATATTTCTGAAAGCAGTGATGAAGTTCTTTTTCTACATAATTTTTAGAAATTAATGTACTAAGAATAATTTGTTCATGACATGGAATGCACAAAATATATACCGATATCAAAAATTAAGAAACAACCATTCAAATATTCTGAGAAGAAATAATTAACTGAGTTTTGAAATAGCTATTAAAATAAAATTAAATTAGTCATGAAGGTAATAAACATTGAATTTAATATTGTTCTGCCAAAAAGACCGAGACTGAAGGAAATTGTAAAATATTGTAATTTCTTTGAGTCACCAAACAATAATTCATAATATAAAACAGATAAATTAATGACAGCAATGTCTGAAGTGATAATTACCCAATATTATGCATAAGAACCACACATGCTTCTGATATTCTGAAGAAAACTTCTATTATGAGAAATCACTTGATGATTAAACATCAATTATTAAAGACTATACAATATTTAAAACATAATAAATAAAATTAACAGCATTGTCTTCATATTGATTGTAAAAAATAAATTTTATTAAAATCTTTTTAAGACAAATGTTTTTTTGTTTATTTTATTACTTAGCATTTCATATAAAACCATTTTTTTGAGTTCATATATAAAATCAAATTTATCGAATGAATAAAGACGGAAGTCTGAATTTAAAATGTTCAAGTAGCTATTAATAATAATTACCACAGAGGGTAGTTAATGGTTCAGTTTTATGTTATTTAAAATTTTTATAACATGATTCCTAGTTTTTAATTATACTGGGTGCAGTTTGTCAATTTTTAATACAACATATTTCATTATGACTTGATTTAATTTAATTATAGTTGATGAATTTCAATCCGATTTCATTATAACTTGAATTAATTTAATTATACTTGATGAATCTCAATCCGAAAACTATCATTGAAAATATTCCAGATTATCATTAAATATATATACATTAGAAAAGTCTCCATAATATGGTGATCAATATGACTTCTTTGATGATCCGGTGCCAAATATCGAAAGCGTCAACGTTTAATTTCGTTGATGACTTCAAACTTCTGAAATTTTCGATTGACAACAGACATAAAATGGCACTTATCTTCCTTGAAACACGAGACGCGATAGTAAACTGCTCCCGATGAAATGGAGTGTATTTATATCGCTGAGAAAGGTTTTATTATCTCTGAAGAGAAAAAGCCTTGCAAAAAATGCTGCCTTGTTCGTGTTACGCTATTTAGCCCATTCCTGTGGTTACTCCCATCCCAGTTTTTTCATTCGTTAAAATCGCCCACTGTGTTTGGCTCAATTCGTTGATAGATATATCGCCTCATGCCACAAAGCAGCTGATTTACTTCCTGTTCTTTTTCATCAAATATGTTCCATTCCATAGATGATATTCTAAATATGATGTAAGTAAAATTTTATATTCCCTCCCGAACAAAGAACGATCTGTTTGTTTTTAAATAATTAGAAAGCACTTACTTTGTGCGGAATTCAACACTAACTGCTGGTGGTATAAAAGCGTCATTTAGTTTGTAAATAGTCTACTTAAAGAAATCTAGTTACAGAGGCTAAATTATTACACATTAGATGGCTAAAAGAAAGTTTGTGAAAAGAAACATGGATCATTAATTAAGTGATTACATTTCACTGAAGCGTCCAAGCTTTAATTTTCAGTGTCACATGCTGCCTTCAGTTTAATGTTCATCATACTTATTTTAAAAAATAGTCTTAAGCAAAAATACAAAAATTATTCAAAAAAAGCAAAAAAATATTCGTTGTTTTCGCAAAAATTAGTTATTTGATTAATAATTGGACACCTTGCTTTAAGGTAATATCGTTAATTAATTGTTGGACACCTTGATTTAAGGAAATATCATTAATGATATAATTATTATGGAAGTAAAAAATAATGCGACAGGATAAATTTTTCAAAAATAAAAGTGAAAAAATACTATTATTTAGAGGTAAGGTTGTCATATAACACTCTTTAAATAATAATTTTTTTTTATATGAGATTTCTTATTTCTTCAGTCTTAACGAATAAACTATTAATCAATTATTCTCAAAAATTTTTATAATTGTTATTCTCCTTAATTTGTTTTATTGAAAATTATTATCTCCTTAATTTGTTTTATGAAAATGAGAAAAAAACCTTTTCACTAAATTATTCTTTTCAAAATATTCTGTTATACCAGAGCACTGTATTATGCAATTCAGACGAATTTAATTTATATTTTCTGTAGAGTACTGACAATAAACAATATGGAAATTTTAGAAATAACATCAGATTGTTATATGAAAACTTTCTAATGAGTTTTTGGACGTCATATGCTATATGTTTTCAAATCCGGTGTGAAATTCCTCACTCATTTAGTATCTGAAAGTTTTCAAAATTTGAACTCTCCTTAAAAAAATTATTTTGCAGAAATACTAATTTTAGACGTACGCGGAATTAAAGCCAGCTATTAGTTTGATCAATGGTACAAAAGTTTGATTACGATGTTTAAAAACAGAAATTCATTTTTATATTCAAAGTAGAAGAAGAATATATTAATGATAGTAAGAAGCATATATTAATTACATTCAAAGTATAATGTATAAAGAAGCTGACATGAAAAATAGAATTGTTTATAATCATTTTGTAAAGGAAAAAAAAAAAGTTACTCAAACATTCAGAGAAATTAGAAGTGTAGTACAATGTTGCAAAAATACTTTTGCATTTGTTTGAATGTAAATGGAAGAATAATATAATTTTAAAGAATAAATAAATTAACCTTTTGAAAAAAATACAATATATTATTGATAAAATTATTTCGACGGCATAAAAGTCCAACAGGTAACGAAATATTAACTTTCATTACAAGCAATTTCTAATTCAAGACCTTAATTTATGACTAAAAGGGCAAGGTACCACAACCATTCGGTTCAATAATGTTCTGGTGCAGTTTACCTTGGAAACTGTAAAACTCGATCTTATCTGACTTCACAAAGAACTGAGGAATAAGGACGACGGTTTCACTTGTTTACTTTATCAGGCTGATACTGTTTTGCTCTTATTCACAACTCACAACATGTAGGGTTGGTTTTTTTTTTTTTTTTTAAAATTTAATGATAATCAGTTCAAATGGAATCAGCATCAAAAAAATAATTTAGGATTCAACTGTTGCATTTATGTTCATATAGTAAAGATTTCGTGTTCTAGTTCCAACTTCTTTAGGTTGGTTATTAAGCCGAGAATTATTGAACAAATTACAAAAATGATAATAAATAATTAAATATATAAAAGAGATAGAACTAACTCCCGGCACTACAGTTCATGGTGGACCATCTTAAATGGTGGCCTTCTGGCAGATTCCTAAACAGGAGATGTTTTCTTTTTACATGATAGGGATGTCAACCCTGTACTTAACAATCATATTAGACCGAGAACTGCGGTTTAAAGTGGATTCTGAACCCCTAAAAACATCCTTGAAGACCCGAAACCTGTGGCAACAAGCACCAGAGCACTAGTAACTCGGCCATGAAGCTCCAAAAGTGATATAAACAGAATTTTTAAAAATTATTATGTAACTACAAAAGCTAATATTCAGAGTTACTCGAAGTATGTTCAAGCGATATTCAATTCCATGCAATATATTAAAAAGCTTATGATGAGTTATAGAATTAATAGCAGCTATGATATGTTGCTTAATTTCCTACAAATTACTATGATGTGTCTGATAGACACAATCTTTCATGCAACTTCACTTCAAAACTTCAGTGGATTTAAATCTCAAAAGTATCTCCTTAGACAACTACAACTCCTCAGATGTCTACCAATACATGCATGAAATCGAGTATCCCTTGAATGTAGCAGAAATTGAGGAGGAAACATATACACTCATGTCCATAAATTAAGGATAATTCAGAATCACACAGAAATTGACCTCTAAAATAAAAATTTCACCTGTAGAATTATCACACACATCTTGAAGAAGAATATGCAAATTACAGGAAACCACCAGATGGCGCGGATAGTACGTCACAATGACGAGAGTGTAAGAGAGGGGTATATAAGGAATGGTGGCAAAGAAGTAAAATTGTTCACAAGCGCTTTAAAAGCCTTTCAGTGCAATAACCGCATAGTTATGGCACAAAGGAAGCATTTGAATGATTTTTACGTGGTAGAATTATCGGACGACTGGAATGTGGACGTACCCAGCTGGAAGTATCCGAGGAACTTGGAATCGCCCAGAGTGTCATCTCCAGGCTTTGGCAACGATTCCAAGATGATGGTAATGTGAGTAGATGTTACAGCACAGGTCGCCCCCGAGTTACAAAGCCGAATGAGGACCGGTGTTTAGCAGTTACTGCCAAAAGAAACAGACGGAGCACAGCATCAGACCTGTCTCGTCAGCTCTCTTCAGCTACCGGTACGACAGTTTCAAGGCAGACCATGTACAGACGCTTAGGACACATTGGGGCGCCATGGGTGCTGAATTTCTGTTTATGGATGACAACGCCCGTCCTCACCGTGCAAACATTGTAGACGAATGCCTTCAATTGGAGGATATCACCCGTATGGATTGGCCAGCATACTCACCGGACTTGAATCCAATAGAGCATGTGGGATATGCTTGGCCGACGAATTGCAGCCCGTCAACCCCATCCCACCTGTCAACCGGAACTTCGGAGGGCATTGCTTGATGAGTGGTGTAATATTCCCCAAGATCAGATTGATAATTTGATACTCAGCATGCCTAGGCGTTGTAAGGCCTGTATTGCATCGTCTGGGAGACATACTCCATATTAACCATCCTACTAACCATGTTATACTGTTTTTTGTAAATAGGTTCTTTTTTGAAATTTGCTCCAGGGAGTAAAAATCGCAATTTTTATTAATTATGTCAAATATATAGCATCTTTTTTGTTCTATAGTTAGATTTAAATTAGTAAAGAAATTTAATTTCTATATCTTCTGATTTTTCATACTTTTGTAATATAATTCTCTATTGTCCAATATTTCTCGTGCATCCTGTATAATTATAGTCTTAATTAAGGAAAGTTGGTAATGTTTTTGCTACTGATAAAGGCATTATTCTTTATATTCTAAATTAAACTGTAAAAGTTATTTTTTTTAACTTCAATTGAAAAATGAATTTTGTAGTCAATGAAGTTGATTGTAAAACAAATTACTAAAAAAAGCCTATAATAATGCAAAATACACTATACATACAAAATAATAAGTAAATGTTAATCAAATAAAATTATTGTTACAGACACGTTAAATTATTAGATTTTTAACGTACCTAAGCACATAAAAAGTAAAACTGTAATTTTCCTTATTTTTGATTTTTTAAGATTAACTGGAATTTTGTTTTTAAATTTATCTGACATATACGAACAAATAATTTTGGAATGTGATTTTATTTCTGTCATTGGTAAATAATAAAAGTACACTATTATATTTCTCAGATAAAAAAAGTAAATAATGCGATAAATAAAAAAAATAATAATGAATAATGATTATTATGAGGATTATAATGATTATTAAGAGGAATAAAATACTTATAATTCAAATATTCCTAAAATTTTAAAATTATTTTAGGAATTAAATTTCCATTCTGTAATTATACTTCCATAACATAAAAGTAATATATGTTTTGTTAATGAAAATTACATTATGTAAACAGTTTCAATTAGTTTATGTCCATATTTTTTTCTAGAAATTTATTTCTTAAAAGATAAAGATCAAAAACCTTCTTTGTACTGATATCAATATCCAAAACCTATAATGGATTAAATCCACGTTTTATGTATGAGATAAATGTAATTAAAGAGAGGACAAAATGAGGCATCAAGCTTTAAATCTTCTACACATGAACACCAAAAAGCTATAAAGTCTCCTTATCTGTTTGATTTCATATTTTGTACAAGTAAACAGAATACTCTAGAGATTAAAATTCTACAAAATTGTTTATTTTCTTCCAAAACATCACTAACGTCTTTTATCACTGTTAAAATAAATAGCATGGCGCGTTATCTGAAAGGAGTAACGCTTTCACCAAAGTGTTGATAGATTTAAAATAGTTACGAAGGAAGATCCTGTTGTCGATTTCTTTTAATGAAATCTATTCCTGAAAAGATCCGAAGCGTTTTGTGAATGCAACCCAAAAGTAAACTTAATTGTCTGTTACATTTCATGCAGAGTTACGAAGCGTGGCAGGCTGGCATGGGTCCAATAAATCCCAGATGAATAAAATCTCTTCAACAGCAGTCATGAACCTTTATCGGTTAATCGAAAGGGATACGTTTCCATGATTTTACGCATCTTGAGACTCATTAAAGAAATGAGTTTCTAACTTCCTTCAAACTTCTTGACTTTCGACAGTTGGAGTGCAGTGACAGATGACGACAGAAGGGACTGCATATTAATGAAAATTATGCACGACAATCTGTGTGAGAAATTCAATTAAATTATATCACTATTAAAATAACTATACCTTCAAATCTATATTAAAACTATCACATAAGTAGCCATAACTAAAAAAATAAAAATATTTTTAATGTATGACCTTACAAAAAGTTAAGATTTATGTGTTGTTTTAAATTTAATAAACAGTTATTAAAGAAGCGTTGGACTCTATGAAACTTAAGCTTAAAAGTATCTGCTGTATTGCTTAAAGTATCTTAGGCTTGTTGTTATCCGTTGAAAACACAAACTAATTTCTGGTGTTGAGATTCAAAATATAAGCTTTATTACTTAATAAGTACAATAATTTAATCTCTGGTAATTAACTTTATTATGATATTGTTACTTAATCTCTATTATTAATCTCTGGATTAAGTTATGTTTAATTAATTAATGAGTACCAATTATAAATATCTAGAACTAGAAATCCAAGCAGTCGTACATAATTACAACAATATTTAAATGACACACAGATAATTTTACATCAATAGAGACATCTCGTAGAAATCAAAATTTGAACTACCAAATTGTAACTAATTTTATCTAAACAGAAAAAAGGCATTTTTAAAAATTATATTAATATTCACTTTAAAGTTATTAATTTAAATATCCATTTAAAGTTATTAATATCCAATATTATATTAATATCCACGTAATGAAATGCAAGCATCAAAAGAGGAAATATGGCATGCCTCATTTCTTTTTATATTTGTGGTAGATTTAAATGAAAGCTGTCCTTACGACAAAAGGCAACAATAATACCAAAGATTAATGACTTTTAAAATATCACAGTTTTCTTCATTATTTTTTAAAAATATAATAGTCAAAAAGTTTTCTTCTGTTAAAATAGATTTCTACCATATATAATTTATATCATATTTTTATACAAAGTTATATAAGCAATTTTTGAAGTATTTGATCTTAAAATTTATCACTTGAAAATTGAAAAATCGAAGTTTAGAGATTTGTATTAATGGCAATTTCATAAAGTAAATAATTAATCGTAATTAAATAGTTTTATTTAGCACCTAAACACCTAACTAAATCACTGTTTAATTTATTCTATTTAAGTAAAGTTTTAAGAGTGTTCATATACTTTTATTACATAAAAGTTGCAGTTCATTTAATGAATTTTTCAATTAATAGATTTCAATGCAAGATAGTTCACGTGCAGGAATCTACTTTCAATAAAATTTGAGAAAAACAAAAATAAAAGGGGAAATAAATCTAAAAATAAATAAGAACATTGACAGTTTAGATTAATTAAAAGATAATATTCACAAATCCTTTATGTACGAAGTCGCTTTAAAAAAGAGCATATACCATGACAAATGAAAAGAAAATAAAAAGAGAAGAGTAGCTTTAAGTGCCAGACAAATATGTGAACCGAAAGGTTATGTCATTACTTCTTATAATGCACTGAAGAAGGAGGATTTAAAATTAGAATGTGTTAATGACTTTCGGCATTGCGTCATTCAAAGGTTTTATTCACAGAAATTACAGATCTTCACACATCTTCACAGATCTTCGTGAAGATAACACTTGCACACAAGAGCCTTAACAGGTGCAGTTGTTTATTCTTGGCAAGTTTAATTTAATTGAATATATTTATAAATATAATTTTATAAAGAATTTTAAATGATATTCACGGTAATTTTTTAAACACTTTGGTGGACAATAAAATGCTTTCGACGAGAAAATAGAATGCAAAATATTCCAAAAATTTACTTCTATATTTTTTTTTACTTCAAATTTTATTCGTTTCTTTTTCTCGGTATACGAGCATACACTATAATTGTTTTCGGTATACGAGCAGGAAAAAAAAAATACAAAATTTTGTTAATGGAAGAGAAAAAAAGAAACATTTGACAACGACTTTAAACTGAAAATGCAATACTCCAAATAATTGTGTTATTTTTCACTACATCGCTCACATACAAGGAAGATAATATAATTTTTTTTTTTTTTTAATTTTACAGAAAAGGTAAGATTCAATTAAACGTTGTTTTTAAAAACAGCATTTCACACAACGCAATATAATAATTACATTCTGCAAAAATTTTTGGGATATTTTTTCTGTTAATAAACCAACACAAACTCTTGAAATTTAAATATAAAATACAATTTCAGTTGTGTTCCTTGTATAGTAAATCACAGATACATATTTTATTTAACTCAAGCTTTACACATATATAAAAGCAACGTATTTCCTTTTATTTACAAATCTTATTACACTGATGAATGCTAAACAATGATATTAGAGGATTTATCAATATATATATATATATATTATTTAATTATTTAACTTTATTAAAACTATATTATTAATTTAATTAGTTTTTGATATTTCAATAAGTGTTATTTTTGTGTTTCATAAAAAATAATATAATTTTAAAATCTGATCATCCATTTATTTTAAATCCAAAAATATTTTTAAATATAATATTTATTACTAGAAGTTAAATTAAGAATTAAAATAATTTTCCAAAATGAGAATAACATTAAATTTAATCTGATATTTTAATGATAAATTTCTATTATTTAAACTAACAACGTAAATACATTGCAAAAAAATCTATATTATCAAAAAAAAAAAAAAAAAAAAACTCTCAATTTAAAAAAAAGTGTTTTTTTTTTTTTTTCTTAAAACAACGACCTATAAATAAAATGAGAATATTGATTTACTAAGATTATTTAAATAGATGCTAAGGGTGAATTCCTTAACATCCCTGCAATCATTTTTTTTTTTTCTACTTCATGAAAAAAAAAAATTGTTTACCATCTGTCATAGAGAGGTTTGAGAAGTTTTTATCTGGTTATTTTCACGACATTTTTAAAAAATATTGGTTCACAAACTACATTCCTCATATTTGAGTGTGTGTGCATTTCTAAAAACCCACAAGTTGAGTGAACTGTGTCGGTGTCGTTTTTCAAACCTTCATCAATCACACTTTCAATACAGTATGAAACGTCACGTAATTAGACATCTTTCACTGTAGCAGACCATCATTAGATGACTTTAATAATATAAAGACAGAATGACGAATGTAGATCTATCGGTATATGGTACTGTATAAAGTGCAACTGAGTTCACCTTGATTGATGTATACTCGAAGATGCAACGGCATTTTTAGAAGTCCTGTTTCATCTTGAGTCGATAGAATTAGTGTGATGGTTTAGACATCAGTGGTTGTTTAGACAGTCTCAAGTTATTTGAGGGCATTTCAATGAAAGATGTGAGGCCACTTACTGAGTCATTAAAGGTCGATGCCTATGCGTATGCAGTTCCCAAATTTAAGTGAAAATCTCTTTAAAGAAGTGTGTTCTGTGTCTGAAAAAGTCTTTTGAAGAGTACTTTATCACTACGAAGGCCATCAAATAAATTAGCTATCACAATGTTTCTTTGTAATAAACGTGTTTGTTTTCATACCTTTTGAAACAAGGTTTACAGTAAGAAGTATTTAGCTATTATAGTAATTAAAATGCGTTTTGTTGCTTTTTCATCTTTTAAAATAACATTTGTCTGTAAACTAAATGGATGGAATTAATATTCCTTTTTTTCCTTTATTTTTGAATTAGGCGTTCGCTTATTAATAAAATTTTAGAAGAAAAATTAATCATAGAAAAACGACGGAATATGTGTTATGTGTAAAATAAACAAGAATAGTTATGCTAATTTAAATAACTTGGATAAGGTTCTGAACTTGAATAAGGTAAGAGAGAATCCCTATAATAAAGAAGTATTTGATAATCAATGAAAGAAAATTATAAATAAGTAAATAATACAACAAAAATCATTAATTAAAACAAGATTAAAAAAATAACATGGAAATCATTTGTGCAATCCTAAAATGTCTTCAAAGAAATTAATGTATCGTTTTTGTTATTATTAATCCTTAATCCTTCCTTGTCAAAAACATTTTAAGAAATCAAAGACCAAACGATTATATATATATATATATATATATATATATATAACAACAACCTATTCCGATAAGCCTAAAAGTACAAGATATGACTAGGGCTAGCCTATTTAAAGTTACATGCATAGCGTTAACAGCATTGGCCGTAAGCGTCTGTTCGAATTAAGTGAATTTAATCGAATGAACATTCAAGAGTTTCATATAGAATATTTGACTGATGGCAATATAATACATGAATTACATTACCTTTTTCAAAACACAGGTAATCAAATGTGTAATATGTAGTTATCATAATAAGCTGCTGCGAAATAGTATAATGTGAAAATAATAAATCAGTCGAGATTGCAATGAAAAAAAGTAAATTATTTGATTTATTTTATTTTAAGCACATTACGATCCAAATGAATTATGGTTATATTAGTTATGGTTACATTTATATTTTAAAACTAAAATCTACACTTTTATTAAATGCAAAACTAAAATACTTTAATCATCCAGTATTGTTTAAAATATAAATCAGAACATCAGCATTTTCATCGAAAAAAAAGGGCTTTATTCAAAAAAAATTAAGGAACCGAAAAAAAGTATTTTAAGAATTTTACTTCTGTAAATAAAATCTCAACTTAAATTTAATCTTATTTTTTTGTTACAGCTTTCCTGATAATAGCTTGCCTTTTAATTAGATTAGGATCTATAAATTCATATTTGAATTAAAACTCTGAAAAATCAATGGAGTTATATTACAATAAAGCAGGAGAAAATTTTTAGTCAGATTAAAACTCAAAAATCATTTCTCTTTTTTCTTAATTTTAGTCCTGATATATATATACTAAGTTGTTTTAAATTCATGTAGCTTAAATTTTATTTGTGAAATTTCTAGTTCAAATGCTTTCTACAGAATAAATTCCCTTCTAATAAAAACAAAATTCATTGAACTTCTATTGAACATGCCTACATAATTCCATCTGACTAAATCCTTAAATATAATATCAAACTCATCCATTTTGTGTTATCCGGTAGCTGACAGGTTGTATCAGTTAACAAACTGAATGCAACATTTCCGCAACGAATACCAAATACAAAGTAAACTTATCATGTGAGTCCAGCAGCACATAACAACCAAGCCCTGTTCCCAGATGTGTAAAGCACGACCTTGTAAATACAAGCGGGTGGTGGTGATGAATAATATTTTTCCTTTTTAAACTCTGCCTTTAACTTTTAACAGAGATAGGTCTTTGTAAATATGAATTCGAAGGTCATGTGATGCAAACTATTCCATTTTTAGTGCTCAATTATGCAAATCTGACTAAGTGAGTTCAAGCTTCTTCTGTTTGAGGAAGCTTTTTTAAGGAACAGCTGACTGACCTTGTGGGCATGATCTTCGAGAGGACTTCACTTCGATCCATCAGTAGGTATTTCTTTTCAATTGATTTAATTTTCATGGGTTAATAGGGCTTAATAAAAAGTAAATGGCTGGTTCCAAAATAAAAAGAAAGACACAAATGCTTTCTGAGATTGAAAGGAGTGTTTTACAGAAACACCATAGTAAAAGATGTAATTCTATTTTATTGCTGTTTCTCAGGCATAAATTATTTCTCACAGGTATTGTAGATGATATATGTAGCGTTAGGTAGGGATATAGCAATTTTTATTGAAGTTTGGTACCGGGTGGTCTGAAAGTGTTCATTGTTTTAAAGGTACTTAAAAAATAAAATACAATTAATATTCATCTTTAATGCTTACGGCTATTGAAGATAAACATGATAAAATGTTTTCATATCATAATATATACTCATTCTTGTATAATTTCATGTATACAACAGTAATTACGACAATTTATTCTAAAAAATTATGTGGACTAATTGGCAACAAATATAGCATAATATTTTCAAAAACAATTCTATTGTGTAAGATTTTAAATTTTAAAATTGTAGTATAGCATTTTGAAAAATTGATAAGGTTAAGTTAAGTTGATATGGTTAAGTTGATAAGTTGAGTTAGGTAAGTATATAATTTTTATTGAAGTTAGGTACAGGTTGGACTAAAAGTGCTCATTGTTTTAAAAAGTACTTAAAAAATAAAATGCAATTAATATTCAGCAATAATTACATTTTCTTCTTAAAATTATGTGGACTGGTCGACAACATATATAACATAATATTTTCAAACACAATTCTACTGTGTAAAAGGGTTTAAATTTTAAAATTGCAATATAGCATTTTTAAAAACTGATAGCTCTTAGGAATGTTAAACATCTGGGTGAATTGAAAATAAATTTTCAATTCACTCACGAAAATTTGTTTTTTAAGAAATCTCTTTTAAATTTTTTTATTTGGGGTTCTGTACAACCTGTAAACCAAAAAGGCAATTATCTGAAGTAATAATTCTTGACATAAAATCCGGATAATTTATCAAACGAAAAACTGAAAATTTTCTCGTTTATTTTTAAATTGTCTTTTTGAATGAGAATAATATTATACTATAACAAATCAGTGGAAACTGAAACAAAATTTAATAAAGTATTTTATAAAACATGTCATTAATCGTGTTCATTTATGTTGTTGTCATTTTTAAATTTTACAGCGAATGTTATTTGGAAGCAGTGACCTATTTCATAGCTTACTTAGCTTGTTTTTGAATGAAAAACTATAATTAGAAACAAGAATTTATTTCCAGTAATTTGATGAATATCAGCTGGAATATGATTCACACATATGACTTCTTAACAAAACTATTTATAAGCAAACTCTTGAATCACTTTAAAACACTCTTAGGATAATGATTTCTCCAGAATGATGGTGTTCATTTATTATAGTGTCAAAGACTCAAGTATTCCTCGATGAAATCCAAACAAAAACTGTCACCACGCCGAAAATTCCTGTAAAGAATAATGGATGCCATTTTTGCTTCCTTACTTTTAAAGAACTGGAAGTTTTTTTAAATGCTTAATTTCTCATTAATCTACTGTGTGGAAATTGTAACTCCTGGAATTTTAAGTGCATTACGTTACTGAATTTGCTAAAAGATAAATTTATTTTTATTTAAAATATTAAAAACATTCACTAAAAACATTCTAGATTCCCTTATTTAAATATAAAACAAAACATATTTTAATATTTGATTTTTTAATTGCACTGTTACGTAAAATAAAATAAACCTTTTCAATTTAAAAAGAAATGTGATTTTCAAGTAATTTCTTAGAGTTTTTCTATAATAATCTATTATTAATAACTTTTAGGCAACGTATTTTAATTTATTGAAAAATTTCAAATATGTAGTATTTGTACAGTTAAAAAATAAGTCTCAAAAGTGTATACTTTTAGATAATAAATAATAATTGGAAATTTATGCATGCAAGTTTATTATTTGTCCGACTTTGTGATTTCCATTTATTCATTACAAAAAATCTTATTATTTTATAAAGTTTTTGATTATTAATTTATTCTAAAAATATTATTTTATAACATTATTTAATTATTCTAAAAATATTATAAAATAATAAGATTTTGATTTCTTTTATTTATTTATTCTTCTTCAATTTATTTATTTAAAAAAAAAATACATGTTTATTTGAATTAAACTTTTATTAAAAGTAAGATTTCGATTTATTTATTTAAAAATCTTATTTTATAAAAATTTCCATTTACTTATTCTAAAAATCGTATTATTTTATAAGATTTTGATTTTTTTTTTTTTTTTTTTATTTATTCTTCAATTCATTTATTTAAAAATGTACATGCTTATTTCATCTAAAACTCAGCTCAATGAAAAATAATAATAATTCTTCGTTGAACTAAAAGATCAATTACTTATCAATTGAATAAATACTTTTGTTTCTAATTCTAATAAATAAAATAATTGCCTTAACTCATGATGAATTTTCTTAATTTCACGAATTATTATTAAAAATTTAGATTCACAGTTACTATAAATTCACAATGGAATTTAAAGGCTCATTCAGTATTTGTATTATTAACAAAATGTTCAGTTTATTAAGAATTCAAGAGTTGAATAATATTTTCAAACAGGGGAATGATTTGATCCATTGCATCAATAACGCCTAAATTTGCACTGCTTGTATGTGAATACAATATTAAACAGGACAAACCCTAACTGGCATGAGAAATAGAGCCTCATATAGCATGAATATGAGGCTTACACTTTCCTAAAAACTAAAAATGGATAAATAATTTTTAAAAAGTTTGTTTTACGTAATTTCTTGGTAAATTATTAAAAACGTAAATGAAAACTTTTCGAACTACCAAGGGACTGAGTTGAATCAAAAGAAGCCAACTAAAAAACCCATTATAAATAGTGTCAGAAGAGGCTACCATGATTAATGACTTAGAAGCTTTTTATACTCAGTTCAGGTCCATGACATTACAAAAATTCTTTGAATTCTTCTATGCCATAAAGCACTAATAAGATTACTTAACTGCTTTGATATGTATACTTTTAAACATGTGTTGGCCTTAGTAAAATATAAGACCACCCACAAAATGTGTTTATATTATCTAATGTAGCTGAGAAATTAAACGTTTTCAGCTGAGTGCAAAAATATATAGTTTGTTAAAATTGAACCAAAGTTGGGACGTACAGAGCAGTACTTAAATGAGTGTATGAAGTGGAAAGCAAAACTTATGGGTAATCTATTAAAATCATGATGTTTAACATCTTCTGCTTTAAAAGGCAAATCATAATTTTTATGCAAAAATCGTTGAAACTTTTATACTTACGTTTTATATGTTTTTGGTTATTATTAGATTTATTGATGCATTATATAAATAAATAATTACATGATGAATTTGAATAACTAACTAATATTTTTCTAGAAATTTCCTACTTTTTAAATTTGTCAAGATATTATTTAAAATGCATTATATATAAAGGTTATGTTGACCACATTTATTAAACTTAGAATAAAAGATGTATTTATGGAATATGAAATGGCACTGACAAAAATGATAATCTTTTTTCAGGGAGTTGGAAAAAATGCACACATTTTTAAAATGTTAGTTACATAATATTACATAATAGAAAAGTAATGAAATGAGAAATATCATTATATTACCTTGACAAAATATCCAATTTTAATTTTTACGTATCTAAATTATATATCTAAATTGTGTATCTAAATTATATTTATGTATTTAATTTTTTATTTTTCTGTAAAATATACATGTTTATCTTTTTTTTTTTTTTCTCAGTTCCTCTGTTTAACTATTTTTTTTCATTGACATTTAATGAAATAATATAAAAAAAATTCGTAAACATATTTTTATATACTTTGAAAGATATAATTTTTTTTAAATTTGAAATAAATTATTAGTTAGGTTATAATTTAAGCTATTTCAATTCTCTTAACATTTGTTCTTCAACAGATTTTTTTAAAATTTATCCTTACAATATATCCTCTTATAATGCAAACAATTAATATTCCTTGTTTAATTATTCCGTTACTTAAATAACTAAATATTTTTCTTTTTAGTAATTTGTAATATATATGAAAATTTCTTTAAAAGTTTCGATTACTTTAGAAGTAATATATAGCATGATCTGTAGAATAATAAAAAATTCTTGCAATTAAAAAAATATTTTTAATTCTGTCTTATCTTTTTTCCTACAAAATTTGGAAACTAATTAATTTTAGAAAAATTATTTCAAATATATGATACAACGCTTATTACTTGATAAATACAATCAACAATGGAATTATTACATTTAGCAGTTTGAAAAATATGTTTGCTTTAAAATTGATTTAAGAATAAATTGTGACAATAGTTTAATGTTTATCGTTCTATTTCAGTCTCAGATAATTTTCATATACATATTTTTACTATTTCGACGAACTTTTCAAGTCTCTTTCAATTTCTTAACTTTTTCTAAGTCTAAGACTTAAGAAATAATTAAGTTGCATTCATATGAAACAAAGTTACTTTATACTCTTTCGAAATGAGAGTTATCTGAAGAGATCTGCTTTTAATTTCTTTTCATGAATAATTATATCATTTTAGCAAATTAACCACATCTTAAATCTTCATCATTCGAACCTATTCATTGCTTGACCTTGTGTCAGATCGGTAGATCTTTAAGACTAATTAATGTCATTTTACTGCACCTTGAACAGCTAAAAGAAAGTATTCATGGACAAATCTGATTTTAAACTCGCTATAATTCCATATAACTTATCTTAATTAATATTTCTTGATTATATTCCTCCTACGTAATTGTAGAAACCACACGCATTAATACTTTAACAAGCAACAGTTCAAAGATTGTTTCATTCTATCATTACTATCTAATTGGCCCACACCTTACTACACGCTGTTATACAGATCGAATCTAAATACTTGCGAACAGCTGTCATCGATCATCCTTAACATTTAATTTTGTTTCAAAATTAGTGTTGTGAAAACTAATTGTAGCAAAGTCTTAGACATAAGCAATGTTTTTTTTTTTCTATTGGTTTTGATGTCTAGTCTAATGGCCTTAACGATTCTCAGTTGAGTTTTTAATTCAATTTGCTGACTTTATGCAAGGGTAACTGAAACCAATACATACTGTGGTGAGTCATGAAAAACTATTTTATTTGGGTTAATCCAGACTTAGTTAAAATTATGAAACTTTTATTAATATTGTATTCTTTTTGTTATAATTCATGTCTTTTTTTTTTTTTTTACATATGAATCATTTTTGATAACGTCATTTTCAGAAGCACATTTTTCTTTTAATATGATAAATCCTATGTATTAAATAACATGCCTTATAAGAACTTAAAATTAACTATATTATTAAAATTTAATTATCCTTATAATAACCTTTTATAAAGATTTAATTAATCTTACTATTAAAATTTACCTTACAATTTATTAAAAATTTATAAATTACAATTCCATTTAAATTCCAGTTAGAAAAATTTTAAATATTTCATTTTTAAATTTGAGTGAGCATTAATGAAACTTTTAATTTCTTCGCTACTTCATTTGCAGCAATTATAGGTTAAAACTTAATCAATGTAAAATCTACAAATAATTTATTTAAATTATGTTAACAAAGTAGATTTAAATGTAATAGATAGAGGGTAATAATTTTTTTATGCAGTATTACAAATACTTGTTTAAATACAGATGTTAAGATTCAAATTAATCTTTAAACTTTATTTATTCATTAAAAATGTAAATAATTAATATGTCACATTGTTATATACTAGCGCTCAGTATATACGCTTTCGTGTAATGGAAATAAATACGTTTATACACGAACCCCCCACACACTATATATATATATATATATTCATATTGCTTATATAAAATAATTATCCATTTTGATTCATTAAAAACAATTATCCATTTTGATAATTAAAAACGAATAGCTTAACTAGGAAATTCTTCAATAAAGAAATTAGAAATTTGTCCCACCCCTATAATGTATTGTTTCTAGAAAAAAAGTGACAACAAGAGTAAGACGGGAAATATATGACTTCCCCATTTAGCTCCATAGATGACATTTCATTTAGATGCATTTCTCGTAGGCAATTTTAGAAGCATTAATTCTTATCTCCCTTGTTTCACGTAACAAGTCAGTAAACTATGATGAAATATTTGTAGTTTGGAGACAGTGGGACTCTCTTAAACAACATTCAAACTGCACGGCAAGGAGGTAACGAAGCAAAGCAAAAATAAGAAAATACCAAGTTCAAATGCTGTGGAACACATATCCTGTCGCCCTTTATATTTTACAGCGTTAAGAACGTCAAGTTCTTTGCCAATAATATTTATAGTAAGGCCGTTGAGCATCTGTAACAGAAGCCAAACCTCAGGTGACTCGGTTGTAAAAGCTCTTTTTTTCTTATTCATGACAAGTTGTTCACATCATATGCTTGCTTGATTCTGTCTTTATTTTTAAAGGGACTTGTGCAGTTCTGGAAAGTAACGAAGTTGAATGACTTAACAATGCTAGGCTAAATTGACAGTTAAAAATAATTTTCAGTGAACTGTGGGCGTAAAATTCCAAGAGACATTTGAAACGTAACAGTGTTAATCAGTTATAGAAACAGGAAATCAGGAATAGTAAAAAGCAATAGTGAGAGTCCTTTGAAACAAATAGAAATAGAATTCAGAATTCAAACAACTTTGAAACAATAAACCTTTGTATGTAATCATAAAGACAATACGTTATTGATGTTAATATTCAACAGGAAGAAATGTAATAAAATATTCAACGAATAGGTTTTTACTTAAGAAAATTTCAATTTTTTTGTCAAATAAAAAGCTTGTTACGATGAAGAATTGCTAGTTTGCTGAGCAATGAGAAATTAGCATATTAGACTACTATTAATAATACATAATCTAGATCAATTTATAATATCACAAGAAATATATTTAGTGCAATAAATTGATGGGAAATTATAGTCGAATGTATTTATTAACTAGTTGTTGATTTAATGAAAAAAAAAATTGATCATTCAAGAGTTTATAGGGAGTTTTAGCTAAGAGTTAGAAAGCGCAGGAAACTGTTCAATTCAGTGAACGCATATAACCATCTATCTTTAGTTTATTTGGCTTCTAAATTATAAATATTGTCCAAATTTATTTTAACGGCAGTTGTATAATAATGAATGCTATACATTACATACTAACCCTTTGGCAGTATTTGCCTGCTTTCATGAATACGTTAAGTGGCTTCTCAAATATTTATTACTTGTGAAAGAGATTTAAGAATCTTAATAGTATCTAACAGTTGCATCTCATTTCATGTTATGATATATGTTTCATCTAGGTGTTACGGGTGGTCCATACCAATCAAGCTAGTTAATGATCCTTTTATAAGTGCTTGGATATGTATCAGGAATGCTGATGTGTTTTCTAAATCAGGTCACTTAAAATCTCAATTAAAGTTCTAAATATCGCTTAACGTGGTGAATTATATTTCGAAGCACTTAGATAAAAAAAACGTCTTCTTCAACCTTGAACCTGGTCCAAAGTTTTGGGAAGATAATTATTTCATTTTATGTAAGCTAAAGAGTGAATTTCCTAGTTATTTCTAATTGGCCCCTTCATGTTTTAATTATAGCTTACTTACAACAATATTTGTAATACCCTGCTATTTACTATGATATCTCTATAATGATGCTGTTTAATAATATACAACAGATGGTAAATTATAGTCGTAAATTTGTAATGACACACCTCAGTAATTTACGCACTCTTATTATCCATTAAAAATATCTCGACTAACGTGTGTTGATTAGGTATAATTGCAAAATCTCCGAATAGGAAATGTCGATGAGAATGGTAATTTTTCATGAATGCAATGATTACCTTTTTTTTATAGACGAGATTTTTTTACAACGAAATAACTTTATTTCAGACTATAAATTATTGATTATGCAAACGTCATATCATACAATTAGTTATCTGTTATGTATGCTGTATCGACTTGTATTTTCAAATTGGTAGATAATGTTTTTTTTGTTCATATTTTAATGTGAAATTGTATGATATAAATTTTAATATTTAATATATATTAAATATAAAAACCGGTTTTTCCTTATTAGTTTTATCATATTTCATATTATTAATTTTTTATATTGGTATTTTTATGTATATATTTAAAAATTATATACATATTTGAATGCTTATATAAAAATATATGCTTATATATTTTTATATAAGCATTCAAAAAATAATTATTTTAATTTTTCATCATTTTTAAATATAAGCATTAATTTAGTTAAATGTACGTAAACTTTTCACCTTTCCTCGGATGAATACATAGAAGCTATAAATTCAAAAGCAATTGTATTCGGTGCTAGCTCGAAGGATCACATCTGGTCAAAGTTTGCTAATTGACAGAAAGTATAATGGAAGGAGTTTTCAAGTCAAGAGGTTCTCTTAATTAACAATGTCCCGGTTGGGCGTTTTTGTAACATCACACTGTTGATTGTCAAGATTTATTTAATGGCAGATGTTGCCTTTCAAAGTGTGTTTGCTATAATAGGGGGTCTTATGCCTTATGTCAAATTAAGGTTCACAGTGACATGGAGAATACTTCCAGACAGAACTCTTTGCGTTAGAAGGCAACCTTTGACCTTCCACATCAGGACCTTGTCCGAAGTGTGGGGTTGTATACAAAAGACTAATGGAGTGGGTGAGATCAGAGGTCCCACGTGGTTCTGGTGAAATCTTCTCTCCCCTAAAAATAATCATGGGCGGAAGGCGGTCACTAGATGATAAGTGCTGACCAATTATACAAAGACAATTTGTTTAAAGGGGAAGAACAAAAGTATAACAACAGTATGTGATAACATTTAATACAATTTAAATTAATCTGAAACTTGATTTTGCTGTCAAGAAGGTATAAAATTGCTTTTAATATAAATAAATATTCATTTTATTTTAAATAATAGGTGCAGATTGATTCGTTTCATGTGTATGTGTTTTTTTTTCTTCATGTTTGTAAGCCTCTGTTTTTTCTCCATGTTTCGAATCTGCTTTTGATAAAAATGCAGTGTTTAAGTTAGTGTTGATTTATGTAGATTATTGCAAAATGCCACGTAGATTTGAATGGGTTATTGCAGGTTTTAGTAATATAGGTAATTCGAGTATTTTCGGCAATATTAGATATCAATACCATATCAGTAACTTCGATTTAATAAGTAGAATTAGAAATTATAAGAAAATATATTGAATCAAAATATATATTTTTTTTTCAAGTTAGTTGTTTATAATACATTATTTTTAATATAATATACTTTATTAAAAAAATATATGATTTTTACGAAAGTACTTCAGAAAAGATGATGGAAATGTGGATGGTGATGATTCTATTTCTTTATCAAGTATGGTAACATTTAAAAATAAAAATTCATCAATTTTGTGAAAACGATTTTTTTTTTTCTTCAAAATATGCACAAATATAGCATATCTTATATGAAAACTTGAACACAAGAAATATTATAATTTCAAAATTATGTTGGCATATTTTTATTTCTACGTTTATTTCATTCTCAATCAATAGGGGAATCCAAAGTTTATTTCTTTTCCAAAATCCACTTATTGAAAATTACAATTGACTCAATAATGAATAATGAGGTACAACGATTAAAATCAAATTCTATTCTATTTGAGAAATAATTTTGTTTAATCTTAATTTTACATTCGTAAATTCATTCTGATCCTCTGACTTGGTCTCTTTTTAACTAAGGTCTATTATAACATATTTCATGAATTCTATAAAGTCTTTATGATCATGAAAAAGGCAATTTTGTAGCTAAATTTGAGAACAATGATCTCAGTCGTTATCAATGTCATTATAAGATCATCTAATAACAATCAAGGTATATATTTCACCATTATAATTAATATTATTTGATATAAAAATGAGAAGAGGAATGCCATGTGTCTGTATTGGGTTTATCACGTTTATTATGTCTTCAGTCAGTTGAATATTAATAATACATCAACATTCATGAAGTAATCCTCTAAAATAAGCAAAAGGAAAATACATTTAAGGATCTATTTGGGCAACATATAATTTTCCGTAGAATAAATTCATAATCATAATCATTTAGATGATTGAAACTCTATTAGAGCCTGGTGGTAGGAATAATAAATAAGGGTCTTGATCTTCACATTGAGGGTTTCAATGAAACATCTCTTTATATCCCAGATTATTGCTTCTGTGAAATACCATATGGGAATTGAATCAAAATTAGCTTAACAGCTGGTTGCAATTTCTTTTAAGCCGACAGAAACCTTTACATTTAGCAACGCTGGAGCACTGGTTGAACTGTGTCCCAGATTTGGACTTCACCTTTTCTTGACATTTGACTAAAAGGCCCCCAAAGCTTCACGTTTGTGGTTTTAAGTTCAAAGAAATATCACGTTTTAATAGATGTGTCTTATCAGAGTCAATTCTTTATCAGTAAGATAATCAGAAAGCGTGAAAGAGAAAGATTGTGATCAGAAGGTTGGTACAATGTCATTACATGAAGTACTCAATTAGTTTAATGCCTGTAAATTCCATTTCATTATTAGTATATTGGTGTAAAAAGTTCAAAAGGTTAAAAAACAGCGCTTTATTAAATTATAATGATCTTCTCAAAACAAGCAGAAACATCTGCTGATGACAGTAAATTAATGCTTTTAACTGAATTAAAAACTGAAATATAAATTTATGGGCCTTGAAAATATTTTTCTAGAAAAACTATTAGAACCATTTAAATGATAAAAATCAGCTCTATACGTTAGAAAATCTGACATTTCACCTTTTTCTTAAATTATTAAAAACTATTTTATAGTAGATAAGGAAATAAAAATCTTGAAAATTAATCCCTCTATAAAAATTAACTAACAAATATAAGAAGGATACACTTTAAAAGGAAATACATGGAACATGGATAACTAGCTTTACACAATACTAACCACTGTAAAGCAGCCAACCAGAGAGTGTTATACCCACGTTATTTGAAAGATGAAAAAAAAATACAATGCCTATTAAGTTGATATTGTAATACTTATAAAATATTACCAAATATTACAATTCTCAATGAAAATATTAAGGGATAAAATAAAGCATAGAAAAATAAAAATACCATACTGAGAATACACTGACTCACATAATTTGTAGCTGGAATTCATTTCCACATTGTTTTTTCCGGAACAGCGAACTACAGTAATTGTGTAATGTTTTAAGCATTTTCTCTTAAAACTGATTGAAAATATAATGCTGTATTTTACAGTATTCTGAATTTAAATAAGTTACTAATGTACAAAACTATTATTTAAGAATGCATTACTTATTAACACGATACAGTTGAATGTATATGTTACATTTAGATTAAAGTTATATTAAAAAGTACGAAATTAATTATTAAAAACGTAATAATTGCTAAATACATATCGTATATTTCCATGCATAAGCAGAGAAATTTTAGAACTTTTCTAAAGCTAAATTACGGGGTACGGCTTATATATGGATCCACTAATTTCGCAAAAACGTAGATACTTTTCTGCTTACTTGGCGCCAGTGATAAGTTGCTGAATATAGCTAAATATAACACGTTTTTATTTCTTTTAGTTTATATTTCTTAAGTTTACGAAAAAAAAAATTAAATATGAGGTATTCGTTTTATGAAAATAAGTTGTTTTTATAATGTTGGTTTGTTGCGCTGTCGCCAAAACGAAAAATCTGATGTTGGTGAAATTTTCGTCGTGCTAACAGAAAAGTAATAAAGCGTATAAAAAAAAAAATTAATAAAGAGCCGTAAATAATTAGCACATAAGCTTAACAAAAGGAAATTTACTTTAGTCTTAAAACTTACACTTTGGATATTTCGAATGCTTATGCAAAAACAAAATCCAAAAATAATCATATATTCCGTATAAAAATCCGAGTTTCTAATTAGTTAGCAGCGATTTGATGGGAAAATATCCTCACGTTTTAAATACTGGACAACATCTTGACCCTTATGGCGACATGTTTGAATGTCGCACAATTTTTTTCCTCATATCGGCTTATATACGAGTTTTGAATATTGGGTAAATTTTTGGAATAAAAACGCACTTTCGGCTTATAGACTGGCTTATATTCGGAAATATACTGTATATATTGTTAAAACTTAATATACCTACTAAAAATAAGACGTTTTTTAGGTTGGATGGCAATTCTATTTTGGGGAGACATCCCCCTACGACTGTTATAATCGTATTCGTGTTAGTTTTAACCGCTTTATAGCAAGATCGTACTGTATATTAGTCCTTTAAAGCTTGCCTAACATTCATAAATCATGAAAATTTATAATGAAAATTTAAAATGCTCATCATCTGTGGATCGAACAAAGAACTTTCAATTATTTAAATTACTAGTAGGTGAAACTATTTCTTCACAATCAAAATAATTATTAAATGATTAAAAACGATGCGAATAACAGATATAAATTTTTTTATCTTCTTAATAAGCACATTTCCGTAAATTCTACAAAGAATAAAAATTTTTTGATATATTACATACAGCAAGTAATATCGGCGTAAAATATCTCCTTTATCTGTCAAACTAAATTATGCGTAGATCCTGACTATCACTTCATTTAATAGTGTTCTTATTCATTTGTCTCTTTATAAATTCATAATTTATCTGCACAAAGAAGGCAGATTTTTATTCTTTTAAAGAATTTTTGACGCATCACAGATAAACACAATAAAAAGTGTAAAATTTTCATCAGAATTAATATAAAACACACTTTTAAATGATGTTTCTCTACGTGAAAGAAAAACATACCGTTTCAGAAAATGAAACATCATTTTGAGCATGATTCCGTCTTCAATCAAGTTGAAACGAGAGAGAAATTTTTTCTACGTGTGATGAGCAAGAGGTGGCAAAGCCGGTAAATAATGAGATTAATCAGGAAACTTCTTTGCACGTAAGCCGCCGAGTAACAAATGTCTTGGATTTGTCTTGAATACTAAGCATTCAGAGTTCATAAAAAACGAATAAGGTTAAGTAAATATTTTTGTATGGCTCAGAATGGCCGCTACTCTTTTATTGTAGTTATTTTTCTTACTAAGAAATTTAATTGCGCTAGTTCTTATAATAATATTTTCAAGGAAAACAGATTTATTACGGATGACAAAACATCACTTTTAATAAAAATTAGAATTTAATTTTGATTATCACTGTGTTCTTTTTTATAAAAGAAACCTTTAGTTTTTTGTGTTGTGCACAACAGAAATCATTTCAAATCAAATGTAACTTGTTAGAATAGAAATCTTTGTGTAGGTAATTAAAAATGTATTTCAAAGAAAGTCCAATTTAGAAGCAGCTTTTTAAAGTAATAAAAATAATAATTTAATCAAAATGTTGTGTGATTTTAGTCTGAAGCTCATTCAGACAGTTCATAAATTTGTTTCAAGCTGCTAAAAGTAGACACTTAGTCAGGGTGACCACTCAAAGTCACACTTAGTCAGGGTGTCAAAGTAAAATTCCCCGATTTTTCTGGTTTTCCAGGTAATATTTAAAAAGCTCCAGGTCATTCGCTTAAAACCGGGACACCATATAATCTATTTTAAAAACTCTACGAACATAAAAATTATACTACATCAGTGGTTATTAAAATTTGTGCTTAAAACCTTGTAAAACGTTAACAAATTTAAAAATACTTTCAAAACTTGAACAACTTACGGAAAAATCATCAAACTATAATTTTCATCATCATACAGATTTTTCGTGGTAAAAATGAAAAATATTTTGATCTCCTTTTTTAAACAAAAAATAATGCAATTTTTAGCAAATTAACATGCTAATATTTATAATCGCAAAAGATAATAATAAAACACGCTCATTTAAATCAAAAAATTTCTTAAATAATTAAATGAACATATAGCTATTAAATAAATACACACAAAAACAAAAGACTTCCATAAAAAATGTATACATGCATGCGTATGTGTTTCCTTTTAAATATATAAAAGTGGCATCAACATTAGTGTGATTCCTCAAAACAAGCGCGATTTCTGAGTGCTAATCCCATTCCGGTCACCGACCTTCGAAAAGGTTCTTTTCCTTCATAGCAATAGCAACAAAAGAAAAAAACGGAGGGAAATATGAATAAATTCGTGAAATCAGATGAAGAAGGAACTTCTTTACACTTTTGAAGATTGTCAAGAGGTGGGGTAGCCAAAAATTGCAGTTTAAGGAATTTGTTGGTAAAAAAAAAAAAGAAAAGAGAATTTTTTTGGAAAGAGCAAAAAGCAGAACGATCACATCGCTGTCTTCAACAGAAAAACAAACATCAATAGCAAAAATTGTTGAGTGATGAAAAAAACCATGATAAATTTTTTTTTTTTTTTTTTAAAGTTTTATAGCCTATGTTAAGACATAAGTTTGGTTATTTTTCAATATATCTAGAATCGAAAACTATACAATATTAACGTTTTCCTTTTAAGGTCACCTATTTTCTCGTTAATTTTGTAAAGAAGCAGTAATTACTGTTCACTCATGTTTCTTTCCTCCAAACCTTTAAGAACAGTGTCCATATTTTCAAGAATATCGTCCAGCAAAACGGATTTTTCATTGGTGGCATAAAAGATTTTGAAACACGGATTTTTGGGGATATACAGTGCAATTCTCAGTTTATTAACAAATGGATGGAAAATTTTAGCCATCCCTCACATTAACAAGGAAATTTAGTTTTTCTTAAATATTTAGCAGTTCTGAAGAGGGTCTATGTATGGAATACCTGCTTCAGATGGTACCACGAAGACAGTAATTGGATTAAAAAATTAATTAACAGAAAAATAAATATGAGAGAAAATTTTCTTAGTGAAAAAAAATTAAAGGAAATCGACGCTTCCTTGGATATTTTGCTAACGATAAAAGCTGAAATTTCAAACAAGCAAAATTTGCCGCGTTAAAACGTAAGCTATACATATATAAAATACACTGTCAAATAAAAATTCATACAAATCCTAAGTAAAAATCCATATAAAAAGAAATAGGCTACAACTTATCCGTTTTATACACAAAGAAAATTTTATTCTAATATTGATTCTAAACTGTATTCTAAAATTGACGAATTAAGAAGGAAATCTAGAAGATTACTGTTACTGGAATGAAGATATGTGCTCACCCTATTTCTATAATGCAGCATACACACAAAAAACAACAACAACAACAAACTTCTGCGATGGTAGCCAGGAACTTTTAAGCCTAGTTTTCTAAAAAATGTCACCTTACGACCGACCAACCAACCAACCAACCAACCAACCAACCAACCAACCAACCAACCAAACGAAACAGTCGTCTTCCGCGTGTTTCGCTTCTGCATGCAATAAATACTCGTAACCTGGCGTCTAAAAGGCCGACTCCAAATTATATATATTTTTTACTTATAAAATGTTTTGGAGGAGCAGATGAGGGGACAGCACAGGATTTCAATAATTTGGAAATTTTTTTTACGTTTGGATCTGAAATTTTTCATTTTGAAATTTAATTTTACCAGTTTTGTTTCGCCAAAAAGAAAACATTCCCAGTTTTCTTCAAATATTCCTTGACCATTTATTAAATTCCCTGACTCCCGAATTTAAGGTTGAATGTCTACTCTGTCAATATTTAGAGGTATATCGTATCCTATATTTTTAATCCTTATAAAAGCGTATTTGACTCAAAACAAAGTTATAAACAGTTTGACAAAATATTTAGATGTTTTCTGAAAATTTGTTTATGTTTCAGGATATTGAAATCATAAGAGCGAAATGGTTACATAGTTTGTTATAATTTCTTTAAAACTATTTCTAAAACATAAAACTAAAACCCTCCATTTCAATATGTTAACAGATAAAATTAGTTATTAAGAATTTCTTTAGATTTTAGAATTAACTTCTTCATATGTGACACCAATATAAAAATTCCTTTCTTGGTTAACTATTCCTCAAAGGCAAACAAATGTTTAATCAATTCTGAAATTGAAACCGGAAATATAAATAAACCAAGGTTATTTGCGGTTCATACGAATTTGCCCTTGGTTCTGAGCTTCCGCTATTACAAAAGTAACAAAGCTTTGAAATTTGCAATGCTGCAAAAACAGTAGGAGACACATGAAACAAAAAGAACTAGACAACCGCCCTCTAAATTATGCTAAACGGTTTGACAGTTATAGGAAGATACGATGGAGGCGTAAGAAAAAAAAAAATACTACGTAATTATAGTAGAATTCAATGAAGCCGTCGTCATAGACAGTTCTAAAACCGATCATTATTTGATGAAGCTCAAAATATAAAATGTAATTCAGGACTCGGTTATTTCAAAATGTTTGAAGTTTAAAATCCATTTTAATAAAAAATGGGGTAATAAAATATCAAATTTTCGCTTTATTGCTTATGAAATGTTTCATTTAGTATAAATGACTTATTTTTTTAAAAATGGCATTCAAGATTTGTAATTATATCGAAAAAAATTAATGCTAGAAAATGATTTTTAATTCACTTTAATGCAATTTATTTTTATTTCTATAGATTAATATTAGAAGTCCTTGAACCACCAAGGGCCATTTGCACCATTGAAGAGGAATAATATTAGAAATAATTATGCAGTAGGCGAAGTAAGTTCAGAAAAAAAAATCATATTTTTTATAGAAAA
Source organism: Caerostris extrusa (assembly GCA_021605095.1). Lineage (NCBI taxonomy): Eukaryota > Metazoa > Arthropoda > Arachnida > Araneae > Araneidae > Caerostris > Caerostris extrusa. The sequence goes on along the minus strand of BPLR01021679.1, from coordinate 143,751 downwards.
GTTCAATTAAAATTCTCATTTTATTGTTCATGCTTATTGTTTTCAAACCCAGTTACAGAACTAAGGAAATTTTGTAAGAACTCGTCAATCAAAATTATTTCATGCTTTATAAACGGTACTAGCAATTAGTGTTTCAGGATAAAATTGACACATTCCAAACTTAAATTCATACATTTGCTAAAATTTTTACAGTAGTATTAAAATTGATCTTTTACCGAAAATTTTTTCAAGAAGATGAAATGCTGTCTTCAATAAATCGTTATACTTATTTATAGCAAATTCAGTCAAAAATGAAACTTCATGTTAAACAAAAGCAACATCGAAGAAAAGTGAGCAGATCAGTATGATCTAATAAGTAAAAAGGCTTAAAGGATACGCCCAGTTTGCTGTCCTGTCAGGATCATACAAATTTATTGCATCTTAAAGAAACAACCGAAATACATCATTCGAGCTCTAAAGCGGGTTATATATGGGACTAGGAACGCTTAACCCTTTCAAATACGTCACCAAAGAGTGGAAAATAGAGATGTCTGCGGAACTGAATACAAAGGACCACTGTGTGAATGGTGTTGGGATGTAAAAGTAAAGGATGACCTACAGGTCAATGCACATTAAAAGACCTATCATTTATTAAACAGAAGTGTGCTTGGAAATTTTAAAGGCTCCGAAGCAATATGCTATGAAGGATAGCCTTACACTTTCTTATGGTTTGTTTCAGATTTTAAAATAAATTAATTAATATGTTAATTTCTATGTTCAATCATGAAAAACGTTGTCAGTAGCCAAAAGGAAAAAAGAAATGTTTAAGCGTTAGAAGGTCTACATTTATAGGCACATTCTTCAGGTACATTCATGATTAGGTTTTTAAACTTCTACAAATACTTTGTAGAGGTTTAAAAACCTGAAGTCTTTAATATTTCGCAAATTTTGATTTCTAAAGCTTGAATAAGCAAGAATGACCTATTTCCAAAGTTACATATTTTACACGCAAATTATAGATATTTGTACTTATAAAATGGCATCATGAGAGTCAAAAGATTTAACTTTTGAAGTCGCATTATAATAGATTTTATTATATCAAAGTTATTAAAATTACAATGAAACGCATTTTTCCATGGATTTCAATTTTGTACATCCGCCGTACTGAGATATATTACTTTATAAGTTTCTAAAATCCAAACTTTTATCTACCTTACGTATTATTTTAAATAATCCTTTTGACATATAATCTGTTAAGTACAACTTGCTCACCAATAATTTCCTAATATGCCCACTAGTAAAATATATTTCATATTCAATCTACATAAATAAATATTATAAAAAAAAAACGCGAATAAAGTTGTTGTTGTGGGACAGGGGGCATAAAAGTATTAGCAAAAATGAGAGAATATTCATCAAAGAATGAATAAGGATAAACAAATTAATCTTAAAACCAATATGTAAAATAGCAATTGCTCGTTTTCATTATTAATATACTGGAACAGAGTTCAATATTTTTGCTTGAATTCGCATAGTCAAAAACGAATTGACATGCAATATATCGTATTGAAAAAAAAGCCGCCGATAAAGTCTTATACAAAGAAAAGCACACAAACCAAACTGTGTGGCATTGTACATTAAGATTGACAGATAAAGGCACCTCTATGTTTAATTTAAACAATTTTTTTATATTATAAATCAGATTTACTATTCATATACGTAATAAAATGTCTGCGCTGTTTTTATACTCATACAAGAAAAATACCCTCAAGTACCGCAAGTCATATCAAATACCGGTATGAATCAAAATAATAACACCAGAATTTAAACATACGTTGGACGGAGAAAATAAATTACTGAAAAAACGCCTCTTCACGCCCAAAATTTCATCACATAATCCATTTCTTCACTGCATCTATCTGACTGGAGTGTCTATGTTAAGAAAACACAGATTTATTCATCTATCACCAAAATGCGGAGGCACCCAAGGGAACGCCACGACGAACCACTTAATAAGGTATTGGAGTTGGATGTGCAATTCATCAGCAGCTATGCTCATTTGCAAAACGTAATGCGAGTTATTCACCAGGTGCTAGTTGGATTCTGATTATGTTGAATCTCATAATTCTTCCTTCATTATTCTGTGTTAAGTAAGGAATTTTCATTCTCACATTAGGGTGGTATTTTTTATCTTTGGTAAACTGTATTCATCGGATTAATGCCCAGAGCAAAGGGTGTCTTCTTCGTAGTAGATCATTATCACTTGTATAAATAGGTCGTCGGACTGGAAGTTTGATGCAAATCATTTGCTAGAAATGATTATAAAGCAGTTGCATTGGTCTACATTGATGAAATATACGTTCTGGATATTTAGTTACATTAAACCTATGATTTTTTTTTTTTTTTTCGTTGTATGTGACAGACACATTTACAATTTGTGAATGTGTTTCAGCCAAGAATAATATTTTGTTATGAAATCTCGTTTTTTGTTATAAAATCTATCATTTCTGTCAGGACTTTTGAGAAAAATCAAAAATGCAATAAGTTAATTTTACCACTATTTAGTAATTAATGAAAATTTATTGGATAAATCAAAAATACAATCGAAAAAGGGAAATAAAAAACCATAATGAATATTGATAAATAATGAAATATTCAAAAAAGTACAAAAAAGCCTTAAAGGAAGGAAATATTTGGGATGAAATTATTTACAATTTTCATTTATATAAAGATAAGCCATTGCTGAAGAATTCCTTTATTAATTATGAAAAAAAATACAATTTAACATTTTGTTTTACCATTATTCAGTAATTAAAAGAACTAATTAAATAGCTGAAAAACACTATTAGTTGATTTATCAGTTTTATGGATTTTATGGTTTTATTTCAGTAGTTAGAAATCATTTTTTATTGTCTTTAATATGAAATATAAAATATGAGAACATTATTGTTCAAATATTATAATCAAATTTCTAAATAATTCAATAAATGGAAGTTCATTTCAGAACTTCAACTTAACTTTTACTAATTAAAATTGAAAATGAACCTTGATTATTTAGTTTTGTCAGATGTTTTCGAAAGAATTTATTTTTTGTGGAAACAAAAAACAATCAATTAAGCATAGGCAGTACAAGAATTAATACACTATAGCAAGGTATCGTATACATATACAGTTCCATGGTAGAGTAATCAAATAATGTTACAGAATGCATTTACCTAAATATCATTAACTTTGTTTAGTTTGTTTCAGAGAATTTATTTAAACTTAATCGTAATCCAAATAAGAATCTCATTCCTGCATTTTCAAATAATACTACGGAAGGTGAATGTTAGATTAACTTTAAACTTAATTTTCCATTTTCAGTAAAATCTAAATGTTAGTGTTAAGTATGTTAAAAGCGTAAGAATATAAAATTAAAAAAATATATATATTGCAAATAATGCAGCATTAGAAGTCTGATAAAGTTTGGGCATCAAAGTTTATTCATTACTGTAATAAAATTGAAACCCAAACGTTACAGTATACCATTATACTATATACTTATTTAAGTCATAGTCATGTTCCTAAACAGTTTACCTCCAGTAGATTGACTTCATAGTCTTAATTTTTAATAGATACTTAATTCATGCCAAATATTTTTTTTTTTCAGTAAATACCGTTTTAAAATGTATAATATCCGTTGGCTATGCAAAGCTAAATTTTTCATGTAAAAAATAATAATTTGCATGTCTATTAAAATATTAATCCTGATTCTACTGTGCTGATTTTCAATTTACATCAAAATTATATGAGTTGTCTACTGCATTTCGTTAATAAATTTTATTATTTATAATAACTGAAACTAAATGCTTTGTTTAGTTAATTTCTAAGCATTTTTCGTTGAAGTACTTTAAATCATGAAAAAACAAAACCAATTTCGGCATATTTATTTGAGCAAGTAATTAGTCAAAAGTCACTAAATAAAATAAACATCAAAAATAAATTTTATAAAAAGTGTTTTGTTATAAAAACTGATAAAAAGTGTTTTTTAAAACTAATAAAACATTAAAGTATTTTTGAAATAAATATTCATATGAGAGATTCTTTAACTTAATCATTTTCGATACTTTTGTAAAAGAACAGTAATGCCCTAGCATCACATTTTTCTCATTCCACAGTCTAAATTTTATTTATGTAGGTAGTGGATTTTTATTCATATCTATATCATTACAAATATGCAAAATACAACAATCTTTTCAAGACATCATTAAGTATACATTTTAGGGAACATCTTATATAATTTTTAAAAAAAAAAGTGAAAATCAGGCCTTTTTTCAGCATACCTACAAGATGAAAAAGAAATAATATAACAGTTTCTCTGCCTGCTAAAATATAAAAAAAAACAAAAAACCTTATTTATTTGAATCTAAACAACGTAAATTTCGATTTTATTACATTGCCCACACCCACGTTTAGAACTTGTTGTATACTAAATAATTCGTAACGGACTAATGAAGTGAAATTGAAAAAAAATTTAAGAATAAAATATGGTATAAAAAGAATTTTATGTGCACATACATTACAGTTATAATTCACTGCTTTAAGCAATAAAATTGATGCGATGTGTAAACATATCTTCCTAATGCGGCTTCTGTCAAAGAGAATAGGAAGTTCCAACTCATCATGATGCTAAAAAATTTCAGATGTTAAACGTGATTAAAAGCATAGACGAAGATCCAAATTGCAGTAAAGTGATTTAATTGGTCAGATGTTATCTGGTTTACTCTCGTGTTGCCCACACAGAAGTCAATTAGTACTTGGAATAGTTGATTGAAAGCTACGTGTGGTTAAACTTCACGAATTCGTAAATTACAAGGGCTGAACCATGAAAAGGCCCCACCCAAATGAAACGTTTCATGTCACATTATATAGCATGTGCTGTCACGAATCTGGACTTGAAAGAGAAACACAAAAATACTTCTCGCGATAAGAGAATTTTATTATTATTTTGTTCCGAGATCTCGGCTTTGATACTTTTTGAGTCAGCAGCCTTCCATTTTGTGATGCAGGCTTTCATTTAATATTATTTCTCTCAGTACTATAAGGCATCTAAATATAATAGCCGTCAGATTTTTATCATGAGGAAAAAAGTTTTATTGATGATTGGTGTGAACAGCACACCTAAAATTTCGCCATTTCAAGGCACCTTAAAATATTTTCATGGAACCTAAAATTTCACTATATCAAGGAACCTAAAAATTAATTTTCTATTTTCAGTAAAATCTAAATGTTAAAAATGTTAAGTATGTTAAAAGCGTGAGAATATAAAAAAATTATTTAAAAGGCATTGCAAATATTGCAGTATTAAAAAGCCTCATGAAGTTAGGACATGTCAAATCAAAGAGAATCAATGTTTATTCCTTTAATAATAATTGAAAACCAATCGTTACAGTATACTATAACCGTAAAATTACCTAAAAATTATTATTATTATTTAATTATATTTAGTTACAAACAATGCTTTTAATTTCCTTTAACTGATTGGTGAAAAATTATAAATAATATTACACAGCAATATAAACAACAAGTCATGGAATAATTGGTGAACTTGAATGGAATTCAATATGAATATCGCTGGTATAACAAGTAATTTCTATATAAAGGTATTTTTATAAAATAATATATAACGGGGTGACGTGTGAAACATCTGCTCTTTTGAAAAATATGACTTATGAAACTTTCTATAGGAAGTTGCGCAATTTCTTTGTTGCTCTATTCATATACAAGATTTACTTGAAAGGATTACTTAAAATACTTGATCCTTTACGCCAATATATGTACATAATGGATTAAATACGATTATCCTACAACTTCACTCTAACTTGACAGATATTTCACTCAGTAACTTTTTTTTAAAGGCATACTGGATTTTTTTCCTCCTTCTTGAAAGTGACAGATTGTATTTTTTAAACTGTGTCTGAAAAAACGTTTTGAAACATGCTTTGAATTTTGTCTGAATAATACTATTTATAGATTATAAAATCATAAAATCAAGCATTGAAAGAAGAAATAATAAATTTACCGTTTAATTTTTAATGCTACTTTAATACATAGACGTATAATTTCATAGTATATAGAAGAGATGCAAAATAATGGGAGACATAAAATTGATATTTTTCTACGGTCTTTTGGGGGAAAAAAATTGGATCTGACTGTGTATGTGTCCAAACTTCATCAAATTACAAATTTCTGAAAAAAATTGAAAGATATTTCACAGAAACGCTTTTGGCAGCTTGAAGCTCATTTTCCCTAAAACTATATTCAATGCTTCACAATAAAAATTTTAACAACATGGACTGGAAAAATGGAAAAAAATTAATGTGTGAGGATTCTGGCTATCATTATTGCAGACGAAACACTTTACAAAATATTTCCTTTTTCCAAATTTAATTTAAATTTTTGTGGAGTTTACTGAACTTTAAGTAAAAGCATTTAACATGTCTTATACATTAGAATATATATTTGAAGGAAGGATTTATGTGATTGATTTTTAAATACCTAGATTACAAATATGTCTATTAAAAAGTCTCAAGTTAATTAGTTAATGGACTTTTGAAACATCCGAATATGAGGTTAAATCTATTTTTCGCACTAATGCTATTGCAAATATAGCGATAAGTTAATTTCCAAAAGTAATGATAGATAAACAATTGCCTTCAGTATAAAAAATAGTTGCTATAAAAATTACTCATTTTCAGCATGTTGAAACAAACACATAGACCAGATTTGTTTGTAATCATATAACAAATTGTTTTCTACAACCAATATATTTGAGATATAACAACTATTGTTTCTAATTTTTGCAAACGGCATAAATCAGCAAAACAATGCCAGCTGCTCTGTGTGTTATGTTATTCCACTGTTTTTAAAACATATTTTTCAATCACCAGTTCGTTTTCTTTGACAACAGGAGTAATGACCTCTATGACTAACACAGTAGTTTTTTTGTATGCAATACATGAATACAATAAAATGAAACAACATAAAATAAAAACATAAGTTTGGGCATTCCAAGCTAAACACTTGAAGGATGCGATGAGTAATATTAATTCCTCTACATTACAATTAACTCATCATAATTTCCATGCTATCACATATTAACCTCTTTATTTCATCCATATTCTTTAATCAATGATTAAGATTATTAGGATGGTAGGCAAATAATCTCAAACAACAAATCAAATTTAAGAAGAACGAGAAGAAGAGGATTTCAGCATGACCTAAATTTCACCAGGGAAATGCAATGATTTGGAAAAAATGATATGACCCTTCCTATACCCCTCACCCCTGAAGACTGTCTTAATCCAAAATAGGCGCCAGTCCAGTTAGTGTTAACGGTCTAATAACCATGATGAAAATCGACGTTTAAGGCGTATTCAGCCAAGCTAATTCATGATCCTATCAGGATGCAATTTGACAACATTGGTGTATATAGCAGACTTCCTTAATTTGCTACGACGTGTGGATTATTTGTTGGTTCCTCTGTTTTCCTACTGTTTTATTCCAATAACGTGGAATTGAGGCTTCCTCTCTGATTTTGTTGTTTCAGATTGTATCAAAAGAAAAAAATAAAAGAAATAAGTGAAACGAGCAAAACTGATTAAGTTGAATATTATTTCCGTTTCTTGTTTTTCATATTATGAAGACGCCAGGCCAGGGAGATAGCTACCCGGCATCGTTCCTTTTCTAACAGCCCACCTAATTTTATGTCAATTTTACTTTTATAAGCCTATTTGATACGTAATTTTTTCCAACACTTTGGGATTTTGATAAAATATTAAAACATGGAACATGATTCAGCTTCAGTTTAATAAAAAATTAAACATTTAAATATTAGAAAATTTATTCAATGCTTTCTAATTTTTACAAACAAGAAAATCAGAACGTCAAAAATTTACTAACCCTAGTGCATGGACATTATTTACTATAACATTTTTATTCATTTACTTATTATCTTAAAACAAAAGTTTCAACTGCGTGGCTTTCAAGCAGGGGAGAGTCGGTTAAAAAATTTCCGATTCTTTTTATACCTACTCCTGGCACTTTTCCACAATATAATGCACAATGATCTTTACTAAAGGATTTAAAAGAATTTGTGAAATAAATTCAATGACTTTAAATGAAATCATATTTATAAAAACAGTTTTTCATAACAAAGTACTTTTACAACCTTAAAGATATGTAGTATATACACAAAATTAAAAGATATTCTTGTTCTCTAATTTCCTTACAAAAAATATATATCTCATAAAAAGATGCTATATTTGTAAGGCATTAAATCTTTTTTTTTCTCTTAATAACAGGATTGCTTTTATAAGATCTTCTTTCATTGTTGATCCAAGATAGCTTTTTAAAAGAATTAGTGCCGGGAAAAGTCCCTCAACATTTACTTGGTATGCTGCCAAAGCAATAACTGTATTTACTACCGGTTGTATTATTGAATGATACTATTTTATTCTCTGCTTAGCGTTTATTTATAACATTAACCCTTAGAATTTAGGACAAACAAAAATTTGGATAAGAGTAGGATTTTTAAACCGACTTTGAATCCCCACCTCTACTTTCAAGCCATTAACTATAGAAAAATATTTGTTTCAAGAATTCCTTCAAGTATTTTATGGAATTTTCAAAAACATGTTAAAAATGAACGAATCTTTTCGGATCAGCAAATATTATTTGTAAACAAATATTTTTAAGCTGGATATTAAAAGATCAATAAATAGAAATAATTTGACTGATGACTTTTGTTTTTGGTTAAGACAAACCAAATACTAAAACACTTAATTATACCAATTTAATCAAATATCAAATTCTTTATTATATGTTATTTTCATTATATCGTTGATATAAATGTATATTAAATTCAATATATATATAATTTCAAGGTATTATTGTGTGCATCTGAGCATTTCTGCAATAGAAATTAAGATATTTTTGGGGTTAATGGCTTTAATGAAATATTAACTATGCTCCATATCTATATTTTAGTCGATAAAATTCTTATCACAAAAATTAAATTTAAAAAATTACCTGCATTTTTTAAAAAATTAAAAAAATCAAACACTGAACTTGAATTTTCCCCTAAAAATGTAATATTTTTATATTTCTTAAAATAATTAAATCAGTACATTTATTTTTGAATTTTATGTTGAATCCCCATATGTTTTTGAATTCACTTTACATATAAGAAAAATATATGAAATTTATTTTTGAAAAATATGTATCAACATTGAAAATAATTTTGTTTTCTGGAATATTTATTTTCTAATTTAAATATTAATTTTTTTTTAGATCATTGCGAGTTTCTCCTGTTTCTAGGTAAATTATGAAATAAAAAAATTCTCTTAAAAATTTTTATTAAAAAAAACGTAGTGTTCCTTTTTTGAACATTTTTTTAAGTTATAGTCATCCTCCATCCAAAGATTGAATTTTAAAGAAAATGCTAAATTAAATAGGAAATTTCTGAAACATTTTTTTAATTTATGAATATGGTATTAAATTTCATGCAAAAATAAATATTGGAATAAAACAGTATCTCATAATCGTTATATTTTACTTATGTAAGTGTTCATATAAGAAATAAAAAAAAAAATCATGTAAACATTTTTAAAATATTCTTAATTTATATTACTTATTTTATTTTATTCGTGATTTATTGTTAAATTTATAGATACTGAAAGTAATTTCACTTTTAAAAAATTTGTTTGTTGAATTGGTCTTAATTTCGATTGGTGAAAATTTTGAAATTGCAGACATTTTTTTCAAAATAGTTTTAATTAACAATACGATTATAAAATCTTGCTAAATTAATACACGAATTTTATTTACATTAATGGCGATAAAAATTGAAATAAATTAATTCTGTTTTACTCCTATTCATAATTAAAATTTGCAAATATATATTGCCATAATATAGCAGCTGTATACTGCCGTAACATATTAAAGGTCTTGTTTATTAAAATTAATATCCATTACGAAGAGAACGTTCATATTTTTTAGTCAACGAATAACTGATAAAGAAAACTAATTTGAGATATTTGTTTAGGTAATTTAAAAAATTTAATCCATTACTGAGAAATACTTTTGAGGCCGAATATCCTTTCAATAACTCAAATACAAAGGTCGTGAAGGAGTTTATGGTTTAAAAACAGCGTCATTTGTATCCAACATAGTACACAAAGTGAGTCTCAAAAATACTGCTGTGTCCTCCAACATCTAGAAATAACTCTCTGTAGCATTCCATTATAATTAAAATAGACAAAACTTGTTTAGCTGCGGACGCTTTATGTCGAGTGAGTAATCCGTAATCGCACTTTATGCCAAGGTTACGAGAACGTTGGAATTTTGAATCAGAACCCTCTATTTCTGACTCCGATCCAATATACATAAAAATAAGCAAGTGCATGGAGAACGAAGGATCACTGAAGAAGGTCTACTTCTTTTTATTTCTTTGCCCTTCCGATGGACCTCTTCCAAGCCGTTCTAGTAGACAGCTTGGTTACGGTATCTATCAAGGCAGGTACAACTGATATATGAGGGTTACTAAATCTTGGCCAGATGTAACGTTTGTTTTAAGAGGATCAACAGACTTTCATACAAAGGGATGCAGTATTCGTGAAAGAGAAGTATGAAATTGCAGGCATACTTACGCGCTGAAGAAGAAGATTTGAAAATTTTAGTTTATTTATTCTGAAAGCTGCAACGAATGAGATTTTATTTTTTCATCCGATATTTAACAAGTTTTACTGTTTGGTTTAAATTTAGAAAATAGATTCGTTCTTTTGCAGTAATTTTTTGTATGTAAATTTAGCCTCGTTTTCTGTCCATAACCTAGATTGTTTATTTTGGTATAATTTTATTTAATATTTTTGGTATAATTTAAAGATATCAGCAACGTATTTGATAAAATCCGAATCATTAGTCGACTGTCTCAAAACGCGCAAAATTTTCCCCGTCCCTTGTTATAAATCCTGTAATTTGTAATAGGATGTATCAGAAATACAGAATTAAACAAGAAATTATTCAGTCATATGCAGATCTAAAAGAAGGGTATAGAGTCTGAAGGACGTTAGATTCAATTAACCTAAACATTGACTAAAATGTGGTATCCAACAATACATTTGGAAGTATTTAATCGGAATTGCGTATTTATTATTTTTTCACCTTCTGTCGTTTACTGTATTAAAATAAGGTAGCCTATTTGTTAAACATAACATTTCACCTAAAATAAGAGCCAATTAAAAATGCCCAAATACTTTACTATAGCCATCCTATACATCTGACCTGTACATCGATAATTAGTTTTTTCTATGGTAAAAATGAAATGTAATTAACAATTTTGTATTATAAATTACTAAAAATGATATTTTTATTTGAAAACTAAACAAAACTATTGTTCCTCAAATTTAGATATAGCTGAAAAGACACAGCAAATGTGCCGTCATTAGAAAGTTTTACTCCATATGCATGAGAGATTTGCAAGCTGAAGTAGCTTAAAATTTCATAATGTTTACACAAATTGCAAATTATTAGCAATGTATGTACAAATTACAAGTTATTATCAATGAAAGCGCAAATTGCTAATTGAATAATTGGGACCATAAAAACCCCACAGGGTGGAACTGATGAATAGCGCCTGTTCTTTCTTTGTGATGCAGACCCCACAGATAGACTTGTTAGAATATTCCCCACTGACAAGTATAAAATATTAGCAATTTTATTTGAAAGATTATTTATATATATACGATAAATTACAAATTAAAACATAGTAAAAATTTATAAAATTCTAGACCAATAAAAATATGATGCAACAATGTAAAAATTTATTAGCTATTATTAGCAATAACAAAACAGAACAATATATTTGCTAAAGTAACTTTTCAACTGAATCTATGAAAATCATTCCGTTTTTATATAATTTGCAATTTAATTAAATTTTAATGCCAAAAATTAAATACAATAAACAAAAATAAATAAATAATATTTCATTATCTATATATATTTATTAATTTTATATTTCAAAATCATAAATATTGTAAAACTTATTTATTAACTCATATATGACAATTCCTGAACAAAATAATGTAGTATTTAATTATATACACTTTTCTATATGGATACTCATTTCATATGTCGTACGTTATTATGTATAATTTTTTTTATTTCTTACTAATATTAATAATTCATTTTTTAATCTTTATTTTTGCACTATATAAAAATAGATATCACATAATTTAAAAAGTGACAAAGTTGGCTAATTATTAAAAAATAAATACTTAAAAGAAATTTAAAATGTGTGCATTCTAAAGTTTTTTTTTTTTTTTTGTAATGCAGCTGGCAAACACAGACAGCTTGGTCTTTGGATGCCTTAAGGCAAGCGCTGCAGAGACGTACTCACTTTGCATTACCCAAGGGGCGCGTGTAACTTGAGATAAGCCCCTGACGCGAAGTAACAATGCCGCCGCAACGCTCTACGATCCTATTAGACGGACTTTTTTAAAGTGGATTCCGAACCACTAAAAACAACCATGGCACCGCCGGTACTCGAACCCGAAACCTGTAGTACCGAGCGCCAGAGCGCTAGCCACTCGGCCATTCAGGCCCTCGTGCATCCTAAAGTAGTTCTCAAAAATAAATTACCCTAAATGTTAGCTTTATTTCGTTTTTTAACTAAATAATGTAATTAATTATTATTTTTATTTATTTATTTTTTTTTCACAAAAATATTTTTTACATGACAGTGTTTTAACCATGCTCTTGCGAGTTTACAAAATGAAAAAAAAAAAAAAAAAAATGTTTTCAAATCCCACTTTGTAAAAGCTTAGCATAATGTGATTGCAACTCGATAATTACAATCTCATAAATACGTTTTACTTAGATAAATAAAATGATATCACAGGATTTCAATAACTTAATATTTGGAAATTAAATAAAAACTTCTATTATGCATTGCTTCTAACATTGACTGCTACTCGAAAATATAACTAACAAAAAAATGCTTTAACATGAAAATTGTAAAGTCAGTCATAATTTTCGGTTTCTATACGGCTGTGTTATCATTACACACGATCTTCTTATGAGATTAAAATAGTAGATTTGCGATTAAATAGGATTTGTGCTAGAAAAATATGTAGAAGAAAAGGTACATATTTTTATTTAAAAAAAAAAAATCAAATATAGTATTCATAAAAAAATACTTTGTAGGTTTAAGAATTCGCAGCTCTCTACACAAAGAGTTTTTAAGCAATTCTAAATGCAAATTAAATACTTATTTGGTTTAAAAGTGAATTCTCGCGCAAAGAAAAAGCAATTAGTGGAAAATCGTACTTTTATGCAATTTTGGAATCTCTACAATAAGGATGTACAGATTTATGAAAGCCAAATATATTCACTGTATCTTGGGCACGAACCGCTCACACACGCAAAAATAATTTTTAAAAATAAATTTCATTTCTTTATATATAAAAAATATATACACTATAATATAACAAAAAGTAAGTAAAGAATTCAATGCCTGATATAACTTGAATTTATTAATTGTATTAGCATGGTTTAGTACTTGGTTTTAGTATATTGTGTAGTATTTGATTCAAATTTTGTAGTAACCAAGTGCAAAAATGATTAGTCTGAATCATGAATGCATCCAAAACGGTTTATATTGTAGATTTTTTTTCTAATAAACATACCTAAAGACATTTGTTCACAAATATGTGTTCATTAAATATTTTTACATTAAATAAAATATTTATTTAATGTAAAAATGTTTTGCCATGGTTCCTTTGTTATATTTCCTCAAAATATGAGTTCTCAAAAGAAATTACCATTTTTAAGCATAATGGACATATGATGAATCGACCTGCGATCTGTGCATCTCTGCTCTGACACATAACTGCAAATTTATTGAAAGTTGTGTGAAGCAAGCACCTGGATATCAGGGACATGTCTCACCACCCACTCGAAACGATTTATGTATTGCCAACTGCGGTAAGTTGCTGTCTTCTCCGATTTCATATAAAAAAAGTAATCTAGATCTCCCTGCGTGTGGTAAGCTCGCTGCTTTCAGAGGTATTCATGTCGACCCCATCTCCAACACCAGTCCTCTGTCACCCCCCACACACACACTTGAGAAGGGTCGGCGGAACGAGTAAATATTAAAACTGGATTACTCCTCGATCTCGAAATACGAAAAAGAGATGAACATAGTTCATTGTAAACATTTCCATTTACTCCTTTTTAAAAAGGTGTACTAATAGCAGTGTGGGTTACTGAATGGTATAAAAGTAAAAAAAAAAGTGACTATAAAATTGTTTAGAAAATGTAATAAATTAGAGAATGATTACGGAGATATATTAAATATAGGATGGATTACTAAGATGCAAATATACCCATTTCATGTCACTGTTAGGAGAGGAGAAGATCGAATTAAAGCATTTAATATTGACTGAAAACTTATGCATGCATTTAAAAAAAAAAAAAAAAAAAAAATGCTTGTTCTATTAGAGTTTTCTAAAGCAGGGTGCAGAGTTTTATAAAGACTATGGCCCGACAAAAATAAACAAATAAAATTAAAAAAATAGATAAGTTATCTATAATTACTGTATACATTCATTTTATATATATATATATATATATTAACAACATAATTAAAAATTAATATTCTGTAACAGAAAATAAATAACGTTATGCATGACATTATATTGATTTGATAAAGATTTTAGTAATTAAATCAATTTTTTATATCAATACTCGAAATTAATCGGGATAATCGATTATTTAATATTCTTTTTAATATTCATGTCTAAAAATTTAGTCCACAAATGGGCCTCCACATTTTATTGCATTACTTAGGAACAAAAAACGCTGCTTTGTTGAGTGCAATGTGACAATGAAATACGTTTTTAGCAATCCCAAAATAAATTATGAATTTTGAAGCAAACATTGTAAACGGTAAATATCTTGGCAGCCAACAGATTTCAGATTCTTATGTGAGGGTACGAAAGAAAGAAATAATAAGAAAAACATTGACAGGGACATTGAATTCAGGTTAGAGCGTTATTCACTAAAGTTCTTATCTCCTAGCTTGCAATAAATTAGAAAACATGGAGTAAAATATTTCTAACATTTAAGCATTTATTTTTTATTGAACTAGATTCGGATCATGTTCTTAAAGACTGTCACGCCCTCATCTAAAAGTTTAAAAATCTTGATGGGTAATTTTATTTGAAACTGAAATTTACTAGGCGGGCCACTAAAAAACCAATAATGATGGGCCACATGTGGCCCTATCTGTCTTACATGTGCTGTACTGTTACTATTATCTGTTCTGTACCTGCGTTACTGTCCTGTATCCACATGCAGCCCTATTTGTCCCTGTACTAAAGTATTATTTACATCCAAATCATTCTCAAATATTAAATCATTTTTTGCCACAGTAAACTAAATAAAATCTTAAGACAAATATATATTAAGCTTTCTCAATCGGAATCAATATTTGTTTAAAATTACAGTTGATAGTTAAAGAAAACGGAAAAATGAGATGGGCACAATATTCAGATAACTTACAATACACAAAATACCAACGATTTGTGAATAAAAACAGCTGTTAGGAGCAGCGATGAGAAATCGGATCTCTTTTTTAACTCGCACAATTTGAACTGCCCCGTATCTGAGGTTATCTGGATACATAGGAGTGGAAATGAAATGTGAAACTGTTGATATTAGTATTATGGTAAAAACCCGATTCTCGGAAAGTTAATCTCTTGATCAAGGTTAGATGCAATTCGCTTGCTTCCCAAATGGGATTTTACTTTATTTGCAAAAATGTTTCTTTTTAACTAATTTTGTAACTGCTGTTATCAATAAACGGTCAATAGATGTTTATATTGCGTAAGCATTTTTGAATAATTAATTAATGCTTTTATTTATAAATTCAATATGAAGAAATAATAAGCGATCTGTCAATAAATACTCAAGCCTTGGATTTTTTTTTTTTTTATTTTTAACGAAAAATATTCACTGAGATATAAAGCCAAAATGCTTATATTCATTGATATGTAAAGCCAAAATGCTTATATTCATTGATATGTAAAGACAAAATATATTATATTCATTGATATGTATATTCAAAATGTGTATTCAAATGCTTATATTCATTGATATGTATATTCAAAATGCTTATATTCATTGATATGTATATTCAAAATGCTTATATTCATTGATATGTATATTCAAAATGCTTACATTCATCAAGATAAATCAAAATATTTGTATTTAAAATCATTTTAAAACTAAACAGATGGATAAATATGATTATAAACTTAAATCAAAGAGTTTTTAAAGGATTATATTGCTAAGTACAACTAAATGACATATTACTAAAAGTGTTTGGTAATATTAAAACATTTATATGCAATTGATTTAATGATTCTTAATCTATAAAAATATTTGAAGTATCGGTACAAAAATGCATGAAAGAGGTTTAAAAATGCGAATTTTGCAACAAATCTATTCTAACAACAGTAAATCTTTGTTAAATTTCCTATTTTCGATTTTACACATCATTCAACACAATTTGCATCAAAATAAGGAAAAAAAAAAAAAATTCTTATAAAAATATGAGCTATTACTAGAATACCAAATTTAACAAAAATACATAACTGAAATAGGGCCCTATATTATGCGATGCAGAAATGTCAAACAGTTTTTGTTTCGTTTTCTTTATTCGTTTTTTATTCTATTTCATTTTTTTTTTATACAGCACAGAAATCTTTTATAATAGAATTCATTTGTAAGAGCGAGCGAGCTCCATGCTGTGTAACGTCTTTGTCCCAGTGTTGATGCTTGCGAGGCTTTTTACCTTTTTTTGCAATGACAAAAGCTTTTCCCTTTCAAAGCATTTTCTAAATGGAGAAATATGGGAATTTGTGGGTAAAAAAATATTATGATTTTTACATATTTTTTTTTTACATTCACTGCATTAAATTATGCATTATTTTATTATTGTAGATCTTGCTCTTAAACAAATAAATAGTGCATTTTAAAAGAAAAGATGATGATAAAAGGAACAAGTTAACCTAAATAATAGCATGTAAGCTATTCATAATTAAATATAATTAATATTTAAGGGTAAATTCAGACCTTTCTATTTTAGCAAAAAAGTTTTTTCATGACACCTTTTCATTTATTGAAATTTTATTTACTCTATTTTTATTGCAGTTAAGTACAAAAATTTCATAATATGAAATATTTTTGTAACATAATAGTTTTTTCACTTATACATATATGAACGTGGAAAATAAATACAATATCAATTAATGCCATGAAAGAAATTAAAGTATAATATTCTTCGTCACTTTAAAGTTTCGTATTCAACGATCATGATTCTTCATTAAATGTTATTTATAATTCGAAATTTATTATGTGACAAAAATCATTACATTTAAATAGAAAAATAAAATTTTGTTTTTTTAAGAACCGATAAAAATCTATTTAATTTAGTAACCATTTTTTTTTTTTTTTTATATTTAATAACAACGATTATTGTTGTAACCATTTTAACAATCACCGTCTTGATGTTATGACATTTAATTTATTAAGTAATTTTATGACAACTTTAGATTAACAAGACTATATTTATATAAAAAAATACTTGTAAATTATTTTTTACTTAAACAAAAATAACGAAATACTAAAAGTGTATTGAAATCGAAATTCCCTTTCCTCAATGAACATTTAGAAAAACAGAAACATTTAGAACACTCGCCAAATAAGCTCTAATTCCATTAACAAATCCAAGATTTGCTTTACAGGAAAATGACAAACATTTCAAAAGCACCACAAGATCAACGAACACTATTCTTTTTTACGTTCAAGAGCCCAGCAGTCTACAACAGAAATGATGCAGTCGGCATTGAAAGTGCATAATCATTCTAACATGGATATTCCGGAGATTAGATGACATTGACACCGTTACGCTGAAAGTGTTCACTTCAACCGCCCTACCTATTACTGACACTCAGTCCCTTTATCTATCACTCAATGTTTCTGTTATTATGGAGTAGACTGACAGCTTTTTGCTTAAATTTGGGACTTCTTACATTAAGACTTAGTTGGAAACGGAAGTTGCTATTAAGGCCTATTATAGTGTTTCTGTGCAATGTTCATTTGTAAGAGTTAACGCATGGGGTGGTTTATTTCTATTAAGCTCTACTTACGTAGGGTGGCGAAATTTTTCATATTACAGAAATAGTAGATTAAGACGGAAAATAAAGAAAGAATATATAACAAAATGCATTATTCATTGTAGATAAGACAATTTAAATTTTCATTGCAGCATTCATTTCGGCGAATAAAAATTTAAATACAAAAGGGTTTTAATGAAAGGAACATTTATTAAGTAATATAGATAATCTGAAAATAAGCTTTCAAATATTTCTGCCCGAGATATGTATAGTTAAGAAAAGATAGCTTAAATTTACTACAGCTTTATTCTCAAAATTATATAAATACTTTTTTAAAAAATGGGCATATTATATCAATACAGGATATCACAATAAGAAATAAATAAATTATTATGCAATTCGAGATTAACAGATTTGACATCCTATGTAGTTTTCTAATTTAATACAACAAAAAAAAAATGGGTTTTAATATTAGAGAAGATTTAAAATAACACCTTTTTTAAAACTTATCTTCAGTTTTTGAGAAAAATATTCGTACATTTAATAAAAATTTTTCAAATAAAGTGATATTAAAAATAAATCAGAGATATTTTTCCATAAGAAAATTATTGAAATAGGCACTTTTATTTTCTACTCTTTTAACAGAGTAACTTTATTTCCCTTATTATTTATACCCCTCAATGACTTTTACTGACTGCTACTAAATAAGTAATATTAATTCAATCTTTTATACAATTAATATCTAATTATATTCTAAAACGCTCTAGAATTTTTATATTGAAGTATTCCTTTTGAAGTTATTGAAAAAGTAGAAAAACAACTAGTTGAAAATCTAAAATCTCATTACTTAATTTTTACATGCAAATTAAATATTACTCTACATTAAAATTTTAATAAAAAAAAATTCTTACTTTTAGCATTTAAATGTAAATTAAAATACCTAAAACATGAAAATTTTGACCCAATTCCATCCATTTTACTGAATAAAATTAAAAAACCATTACATTACAGTGGAAGTAGCGATACTTCATAAAAAGTTATTACAACTTCAAATCAATCTAAAATTTCTCTTTCCTTGAGAGTTAATTACAGTAATTAGCATTACATATATAGTTAACCCAATTGCTTGCAATAGTTGCTTATAAAGATAAAATGAAGCAGGTGCAATAATAAGAATTCCCCATAGAATTTGTCCTTCGCTACACATTCCTTTTTGACCTTCAAAATCTAGTCTTTCTTTTATTATTTCTCTGGTATTGTACATTTATTTTTATTATTATCAAAAACTAAATTAAAAAAGATTTGATATCTGAAATTAATTAAGCATATATTCAAAAAGCATACATTTAAAAAATGAGTTTTCCATCAAATTCAAATTAGTATAAAAATAAAATAGGCAAACATTTTTCTTAACTTGCTGAATAATTGTCTTTATCTCACGAACCTCAATTTATTATAAAACAAGGTTAGATATTTCTTAGAAATAAAAACATATTAATGGTTAAGTTGAATATTTGATTAATATTTGTTAAGGAAAGTAATGTTTCTAACTTGTAGGGCAACGTTTTGCTCTTACACTATTTCCAGCAATTAAAATGAAAAAAAGTTTCCGAGTAGTTATGAAATTATAATGGGGAGGGGTAGTCAATTCAAATAACAATTTAAACAAACTATATTATTTCTAACAGAGCATTTTAATAGGAAATAACTATCGTTAAGTATTGCAAGGTCATACAAGATTTGGAATTGATAAAAAATTCATAGAAATAAATCCATTATAAAAAGAAAGTAGTAATTAATCACAATTTAAAAAAATTATTAATTACGCAATTTACAATGTTTTTGATGCATCTTTAAAAATTTTACCGTAACAAAAGGTTTACTATGCGGTTGTTGCACCAATGAAGAAGAAAAGGTTTACTACTGACTATTTGTTCATGACAAAAATAAATTTTTCCTAAGTTTGTTTTGTTCAATAATAACAACCAATTTCGGTAATTCTGTACAGAATACAATAATTCAGTTGGTTAAACTTACAGTTATCAAGAACGTTGTTTGCGAAACTTTAAAACTTCTGAAATTCACTTTTAATGAATTCTTACAATATTTTCTCCACGAATTTCATTTTACCAGTCAAAGATGAGAAAATAATTTTTCCATAAGAATAGGAGGAAGTTTTTTACAGTATTTTTGATAACAAAATCCACCTTGAAGTATTACCCTATTCTATGTACAGCGAGTAGGAGTTAAGAATATGAATCTAGCCATTTTTAGCAAAGCCGAATAAAAAGAATAACATTAAAATCTTACCATTTATTTTCTTCTGTTAAATCATGATTAAAAATAATCTTTATGCTAAAAGATGATTTTTTTTTCCATTACACAGTCTTGAATAAATATAATGCATTTAAGTAAATAGTATTTTTATTTCAAAATCATTAGTTCAAGGATATTTTTTAACACAAAGTTAATATATCTTCATAAGTGAGAGCAAAATATTGAGCACCAAAATCTGCGTTTAGCCTTTACAAACAGTACAAAAAATAAAATAAATTCTTAACAATTCATTTTTTAAATAAAAAATCTGTCTTTATTAATCTAATTCTACTTTAAATTAAAGTTTAGTCACATAGAAAATAAATT
Source organism: Caerostris extrusa (assembly GCA_021605095.1). Taxonomy (NCBI): domain Eukaryota; kingdom Metazoa; phylum Arthropoda; class Arachnida; order Araneae; family Araneidae; genus Caerostris; species Caerostris extrusa. The sequence continues at coordinate 122,911 of BPLR01021679.1, read as the reverse complement.
TATTCTTGCAAGTCTATGAATGCTAACGATAGATGTAAAATAAAATTCAATATAAAAAAATATGAATTATACGTCTATGAATATCATTTTAGAGATAATAATGATCAAAGTTTGGATTTTGAAATCTAAAAAAAAGTCAGTGTGACTTAGACTCCAAAAAGAGCCAGCTACAAAGCTTTTTTTCTGTTTTCTAAAGAGCAATTGGATAAATTCAGATAAAGCAGCTAACGCGAGCATGCATCTCAAAATCAAGTCAAGAGCTATAGTGCGAAAAAATCAAAACCAATTGAAAGCTAGATTCAATCATGATATACCAATGAATGATTTTCTATGGAATCATAGATTTAAATTAATAAAATATAATAATTAGTATCACCTTTCATGAAATTATCACTATACTGTTTTTTTTTTTTTATCGAATTTTGTAAGAATACGTCACATATTTTAAAAAGAATCGTCTCATTTTTGATTTAGACAAAAGCTCAAAAATGGCTCCATTTATAAAATATTAAGATAATTTTCATTCAAAAAGAGCGAGGTTTTAAGAATCACAATTCTTTCACCTTATTTCTACTCTAAAAGGATGATAACACATGAAATTAGCATGATAACAAATGAATTTTCAAAGCAATTTTAATCGGTGAAATAGACCCCAAATTACTTTTCCTCTTGAAAGATTTACGACTACCAATAAAAACTTTTATGAGAAATTGAAAGAACATCATATTTATCACTACAATAACATTTTTTTTGTTAAACAGCAAACACATTTTTAAGTAAATATGCAGGCATCAATTCATGGAATTTAAGAAACTTTCCAATTCTAATGTAGATTAAAAATACTTCTTAGAGAAAAATTAAATAAAATATTACATTAAAATTTACAAAAATTACAGATAGTTTTTTCAATCTTTATGCATAAATTAGTTTTCGATACAATCAAAAGGTGAATTTCATCTCAAAACTAATGACATTTAAAAAATTAACCGTAATATATGGGTAGTAGTTCAAAACTTCATAATAATTTTATCTATTGATTGATTGATATATATTCTGAAAATATCATTTTAAATTTAAAAATATGACATATTAACTTGCTTAATTTTCAAATCACAAGATGACTTTTAAAACTTCAAAATTAAAAATTTATTTTAAATAACGAATATGGGAGATTAACAGTTAACAGTTCGTATTAGTTAACAATTTTCAATCCAAGTTAATTACTTTAATATGGAGTGAACATATTTATATATACTTAACACTTTAATCAACATAAATTTACAGAAAAGGGTATTTAACATAGCATATTGATATTTTAACAATAAAAAGTAATTATTTTTTTCTGTATATAGAAACAGTGAAATTGATAGTTATATTGAGAATGCAGCAAATTAGAAAATTTATAAATGAAAAATAAACAATTTAAAAATACTTTTAAACTAAAAAAAAACTTTATATTATTAAAAGATTTCAATTTTTTATAATATTAATATATTCAAAATGAAAAAAAAATTTTTTTTTTTTTTTAGTCAAATGCATTATACCCATTTTCAAATATCAGTCCAAATATTTGAAAATCTTCCTCCAACAAAGAGAAAATTAGAATAAAGTAAGACAAAATATTTAGAGAGAACATATATTTAAAAGTGGATTATGAATTTAATCAAAAAGAAATAATTAAATTCTTCATAAAGAATTTTCTACAATTTGGATGATATCGTAAAACTCGCTTTTAATGCAAAGTTGAAAAAATGAAGTTTTATCTGAATTTTTTTTTTTTTTTTTTTTTTTTTCATACTGCACATATTTCAAACTATGATAAATGAAACACGTTTTCAAAAATGACTCACAAAATATAAATAACAGTTAAAACAATTCTACTCACATGTTCGGTTGCAAAGATGAGCAGTCTATAAAATGACAAATAGTTGACACAAAAAGTACAGTAAAAATCCATGATATTATACTTGGAAGTGTAGTGGAACTCATATTTCCAAACAGTCAGTTTTCTTTATTACCATACTTTGTATAAAAAGGAAGTTAAAAGTGGAAATTCAAAGAAAATTCTTCATAATATCATAAAATTCTGCTCCCATGTATTTATTGCAAAACAAAACCACGTGGACGAAGACAATTGAAATATTTTCCCGTAAAGTAATTGTAAAAATTATTTGCTTGTTTTCCAAGTGAATATAAAACAATTATAAATAACTAAATGTCAGTAATTTACATTTTCTGTGTTTGTGAAGTAAGACAGGAAAGAATGACGATGAACCATAAATCGTGCGATCATGTGTTCAGTGATAGCAACTGTCACCAACTCTGCGGTTGCCAAGCAACGACTGACGCTGGGTATCTTCCATCGAGGATGGTTACTGTAATTTGTATCGCCAAAGAAGCTTCGAAGGATGAAAGAAATTCCACAAAAGCACGTGGGAGAAGTAGTTGACGCCAAGTTTGGCGGGTAACTGTTGCTAGTTCGAACTACTTTCAAAAGTGAAACTTAGCTATTTGATTCATGAATGCACTGTTATCTAACTATTTGGAATTTTTAAAAGTGCTTGTCGATAACAATGCAGATTCTCTTATAGGTTCTAGGAAATAAATGTGAAACTTTAAAAAATATTGTTTTAATGTTAAGATGCTTCCGAATTTTGCACTTAACATTTATGGTTTATTCTAAATTGCTTATCACAACTATTTTTTTCTTTCAGTTTCTGTGGAAATAGCTAATAACTAAAGCATATAGAAAGTTACGATAAACGAACATCTCAAGAAAATCTCACAAATTTCTTAAACAATTTTATTGTAGAAAATATTTTAATATATCTTTTTTAATTCTAAATAAATTAATAAAATGGAAAAAATATTAAAAATTCTGCAAAATGGAAAAAAATATTAAAAATTCTCTAAATTGGAAAAATATTAAAAATTCTGTAAAATGGAAAAATATTAAAAATTCTCTAAAATGGAAAAAATATTAAAAATTCTGTAAAATGGAAAAATATTAAAAATTCTCAAAAAAGGAAAATTCTATAAAATGGAAAAATATTACAAAATTTATTTATTAAACTTCTTGACAATATTTTTATTTTCTACTTTTGTAGGTTTCCTAGTTTTAGACTATGATTAGCAAAGAATCCCAATTAATTGTCTTGCATTTATACATCATGAGAAGGGAAAATATAAAAATTCCCACCTTACAGTCAAGCTATCGATGCGAGACGCTCACATATATTGTTAAAATTTATTATCGAATCTACTCGTTTGAAAACAAAGCTGACGTTAGTAAATTTGAGTTTTTGAGTTTTTTGCTGGTTAACCTACGCCTGTTTTCACTACTCCATGTGTAGGATAATTTTTTTAATTTAAAATTCCTTTTTTTTTTTTTTTTTTTTTTTCGAGTCAAAACCAAGCAATATGTAAAAATTAATATAAATAGAATTTTATAATTTGTTAAGTTCATACATTTTATATGATCACTAGAGTGAAGTTATTCTGATATGCCATTTACAATCATATTACACTTTTACACACGATTACAGTTTTTCAGATATTTTCTTCATATATATTTTTTAATTTATGCGCCACAAATATATATTTAAAAGAGAATAAAGCATAAATATAATATGATTCAATTTATCAAAGAAAAATAATTGAAATGGAAAAAAATAATTTAAAGCTACACAACGCTGTAGTTAATGTTAAACAGCTAAATGCCAATGCTGTATAAGCAAATATTTTATGGGAGGCAATTGTTTTTATAATTCTTAAAAAAAAACATTTCATTAGTTTTTTATGATATATAAGTAGATATATTCCGGTATTGTACGGTTAAAATAAAAAAATTTCGTTTTGGTAAATTTTACTAAGAAAAATATGAAAACAGAATTAACGATCTGAGATATTTTTTAAAACCCTGGCCTTAATTAATATCATTCTACCCAATAATTCCTAATATGTTTTTAATCTTTAATCTGTTAGCATTTATAGTGTCAGTTAACAAAATTAAATTAAAAACTAAAATTGTAAATTCTCCACCTCATTTTTTAAGTTACTCCACGAATGGCACCAATCAATTTTTTAAGGTTTGCGCCATCTGGTAGATTGAAAATTTGACTGCATTAAAAAATAAGGGTTTCATTTAACTAAAAATAATTCATAAATATATTTTCACAAGTTTTAGCTACGGATCTTCGGGCGAAATATTAAATTCGAAGAAAAACATACTATAAATTCTATATAAACTTATTCTAAGTTTTTAAATTACGTTGAAGCATACACACTTCAATATAGAAAGAACAAGGAATGAAGTAGAAGCACGAACATTTTGCTCAACAAAAGCTATAACAGCATTTTTTATACGTAAAATATCATGTGTTTCCTAGAGACGCAATCAAATTGTATAACAAAATCACTATAACATTCGCACCACAAAAACCCTGAAATAGCTAACATTCAGACACCTCAAAAATAGAAAAGAGAAAAAATTTAAGTTCCGAGCTGCAGCAACGAAATTAAAACTCATCGAACAAACACAAATATCAAAAGAGTGAACGGCTGGAACTGCACTGGCAGATCAAAAAGAACACAAATATTGATGCAAAATATACAATAACAGGGTGTGAAACAAGTTGTCTAGGAAATTAGCAATCTCAAAAGAAGTTATTTATAACAACATAAGGATGGTTGTTTTCAATGAATACATACCCTCAGGATAAAATAAATCATGTTATTTCTGCTCGCTAAATGACTATATATATAAATAAAAAATGCATATCTCTGGCTCTATTATATATATATATATATATATATATATATATATATATATATATATATATTAATAAATATGTTATATATTCTAATATACATGTTATACATATTAGTATTCGTGAGTAACAAATGGAACTATCATAACGCAAATTTAAGATAATTCTGGCTGTCAAAGAAATTATTTTTTATTTGTATTTTTATTTTTTATTTTTATTCTTCCGTCAAATGAATTTTTGTGCCTGAAGCAAAAAGTCTTTATGGATTAAATTACCTTTACTAACACTAATAGCGCTATGATGAAATACATTAAAAAAATTGTAAAATTAAATTAAAACTTAAATATACAGAGTGGAAGAATTATTTTCCTATTTTGAAAAATGTGCTAAAAGAAGACAAGTCTTATTTGTAAAATTCAAAAAAGAAAATTTCTTTTTTTAAATTTTACCTATTTACAATAGTTTTATGTGTGTACCATTAATGGTTTGTAGGATATGAAGTGGGAATTCCAGTTCTCACCATGTTTAACAAACGATACAAAGTTTATGATTAGTTCTTTTACTTCCATCTTCTCATACATATGGTAAAATGGTTTAAATTCTGTTTATCGTCGTTGTATAGTAAGATAATTTATAAACGTTGTGTAGGATGCAAAATATTCAAAACTATTTGCATAATATTCCGATCTCTAATACAGCTTGTCGAGTTGCTCAGCGAGATATACTGAACATTGAAGAGTTTTAAAAGTCACATGCGTCGAAAATTATCTGTCGACCGTTTGTGTCTGTCTTTATACGATTTTTGAAATGTTTTTTTTACCAAATTGGTAAAGACTTTTCGACTCATGAAAAAAAAAAAATAAATAGCTTCTTAGCTACCATCATAATTTTTACCAAGTGGAAAATTTTTTTTTATTGTTATAAATGTTCTTCATCGTGGAATCAATCTATTTATTTCAAATAAAGTTCTCTTGTTGTAACTTTTCTTAAAAAGTATATTTTTTTTTTTATGTTATCCTACAAAAACAAAATTTTATTTTAACAGGAATTTTTAAGTAGTTTTAATCAATATAATACTTCAGTTTATTAATATTCAATGAAATCAAATGAACATATTAATTATTTAAAATAATGACTACTCATCTTACGAAAACTAAATATCGTATTTTGGTTATTAAGTGAATGGCAAGATAAAGATGGAATTAAAGAATAAAGTATAAATACTAGTTTTTCTTGACATGAAAGAAAAAAAGTTAAACTAGTTTTTACTACTAATTAAATAAAGGTATGAAATGTTGATTGTTTACTACACTGAATGAACATTTAAAAAGAAGACCTGAAAGGATTGAAGAAAATAAAGTTTACGGTAGACTAACTTGCATTTAAATCAACTCGAATATTTCCGAGTTGCTCAATTATGAAGACAAATAGTGCATTGGGAGTAAATAGCTATCAAAATTCTCGTTTTGAATCTGTAAATAGAACTATAAATGAATCGTTGTTAAATTTTGAGCTTAGTATAACAGATGTTTCTTTATGAAGCTCCTAAAGTTTCTTGTTTTTATCTCTTTATAGATATATAACTGGCCACATACACTTAATAAAGATTCCAAATTTGGTTTGGGTTCCGTATTAATTTTTAAAAGATATTCTTTGAATATTTCTCTCATTTTTTGGATAAATTTCAGCATTTACACACAGGCACACGAATATTGTTTTAGATTGGCAACTTAAACTTCTACTAAAGTGAATGTAAATACCCAGGTAAATTTGGGAATTGGGTTATTATATGAACCTGCCCAAATCAGTTAGAATATTTAAACATACTTAAGGTCGACAATATCTGCGAGAAAGAAAAAATAGATGTAATTATTAACAAAGGAAAAGAAAACTAATTCCGAGATGGTCAAAATGAACAAACTTCATAAATTGGATGTTATGGTGGACATATAAAATGAAAGAGAGAATAGCAAGATATATAAGAAAACGTATTGCTACAATTATTATGAGTGAAATGTATATATTCGGTGATCAATTAACTGTAGTTGTTCAAAAATTCTTTGGCTATGTAGAATTTAAATCATTTTTACTATATGACTGAGAGGATTTCCTCGGCAGAATAATAATGGGTTGGGTATGAGACATGTTAATACTTTTCTTTGAAAGGTAAGCATTAGTGGATTTTTTAATGCTTCCATAAAGCACTGAATGTTTTAATTGTATTTGGGGAAATTTTTATACAAATGCAGATGCGGCATAGTTTTTAGATGCAGCAGAATAGTGTTTCATGTGAAAATTAATATATTTTATTTTAAACTAGCGAAGGGCATAAATTTAATTATAAGGAACCCAGGCTAAGATACATATCTAATGATTGCATTTCGATATGTAGCAATTATACTTGAACGAAGAACGTTCGACATTATTATGACTGCAGTTTTATTAATCGGTATTAATATACACAATAAAAGGCAAATACATTTATAATAAGGCAGGAAATTTCAGTGATTTAACAATCATTTAAATATTAAATTTATTTTGGAGGTTGTAATCATATTCGTTTTCAATGTCTTCAAGAAATTTCTTGAAGACATTAAAAAACGATGATTGATGGGTGATTAAGCTCACGAAATAACTGTATATTCAACACATAAATTTTTATAACACATTCAAACCCTAATTTTTTTATGCAAGCTTTTTTAAGTGAATCATGTAGCGAAACTGTATCAACTCACCGCCATTTTTTTTTTTTTAAATTACCATCATGTGACTCGTTAAAATAAAAATAACACACAGTGAGACGGGCCGTGTCCTGTGTATCCATCATCCGTTAGAAGATGCAAGTTATTTGTCAAGTTTGCAAGTTTGGGTACTTGGACTATATCTGGATGATTTATAGGCTTAATGAAATTGTTTTATTTTTGATTTCTTATATTTTAAATCCTCAGCATTGGTACATCTCTTCGAAAATTCTACAACATCCTGTATTTTTATGGAAAAAATGGTAACTCAGATGACTTTAAATAAGATAAATAAGATTATTTTTTTTCCTTTAGTGTAATGAATATTTTTCTCAAGTGTTTTTTTTCTTGAACCTATCACATTTTGAAAGCGTCTAGCAATTTAATAGTATCAGCAGAGAAAATATCTCACAGTTCAAGCTTTCTCCCTCTCTTAACAATCGAGAAAATTTCTAAATTTGTTTTTAAACAAATTGAGAACATCTAAATAAAACAGAACAGTCCAATTTTTTTTATTGTCAAAATATTCTAGTTTGTGTTCCGTCGACTAATAGTTACTGGGGTTGTTGTAGTTGTTTAATCATATTTAGCCTTTATGTAATGAAAAGAAAAGCTCTCGATATTTGTTATTAACGAAATAAATTTTTAACTTTAAAAAATATTAGTGCTAAAATCGTAAAATCGGGATTGATAGACTTAAGCTAGGTAGTATAAACTCATTGCAGCTTGATGATTACAGAATATGAATGAAAAAAACACTTAATATGATAAATATTTGACGGATAACTTGTTACTCGATAGAGCATACATCTATCTATCTATCATATATATATATATATATATGGATATTTGTAGTGGTTCGAATCCACTTTAAACCGTAGGTCCCGGTCCTAATAGGATTGTAGAGCGTTGCGGGGGCATTGTTACTCCACGTCCGTGGCTTACCATCAAGTTACACGCGCCCCCTGGGTAATGCAAAGTGAGTAACGTCTATGCAGCGCTTGCTTTAAGGCATCCAAGACCAAGCTGTCTAAGTGTTTGCCAGCTGCATTGGAAAAAAAAATATATATATAAAATATATTAATTTGATATATATTTTTATATAATTATATTATATGAAATTAATATATAAAATTATTTTTTCAGAAAAAAAGTTACAATAACTTAGATAAAGTCTTCGGGATTATTACGCTTTCAATATATCACGCTCTTTCTTTGTCTTTCGTCGTTTACGATGCATAGAAAAGAGAGCCTTTAGTATTCGTTACTGAATAAGTATTTTCACAATATAAGTTGATACAAATATAATTGCGAATTTCAATGCGTCATCTAACAACGACCAAAATTCTTTGATTAGAGCAATTTTGAAATTGTTTAAACAAAAATTCGTCGATGATTGAAGTCTTAGTTACCAAGACAGCTGAGATACTAGTGAGGATAAGAAATATATAATGAAGTTGATCAACATCCATCAACTAGGTTAGAGCATTATTGACAAAAGTTCTTGCATCCTACATTGTAATTAACTGAGACATGAATACAATATTTTTCTAATATTTAAACATGAGCTATAGATTTCTTTTTTATTATACTAAAGATAAATCATGTTCTACGTTTTTATCTTTTATCAAAATCTGAAATTTTTTTTTTTTCTCTCCAAATCACTCGTTATCATAATTATATATAATAAAAGAATGACGTTGGAAGATTTGTGGGCCCTCATGAGTAATGTAAAATTGTTGTTACATCGTTAAAATTCAGTTACAACTGGTTTCCTAATTTCAACATCAAACTGCATATTTCAATTTTCCAAATTTAATAAAATAAAAGTTTTTATGTGCAGTTCCTCAACGGAATATATTGTTTCGTGTTGTAGTAGAATATATTGTTGTAGCAGACAAAATAATTTCAATTCTTCGTTTCTGAGTAGCCAAATTTTGCCACTTCCAATCACTCCCGAAAAAAATTATATTTACTATCATCTGTAAAAAGGACAATTTAAAAAAATTAAAATGCTTATGGAAATATTTATTAGCAGATTTAACCATTATTCTTTGATTAACTATGGATACGAGTGGTTTTCTTTTTCGAAACTCTAGCATGAAATCCTTCAGATTAGACGACTCGTTGAACTGTTTCCGCTTTACACACTTACTAGCTGTCAAGACAACATATGCCGTTAATTAAGCAGCGGATAATTTTGGATTTAACCTCACTTTCCTCATCACTTCTCTAGTATCTCCATCAGTTAAAATCCTTGCCCGTCCACTACGAGTATTGTTAAAAATATGTCCAATTGCTTTTAATTCCTTATAATAGATGGACGGTAGACAGACTTTTGGTCAACAATTTTTGAAATTTCAACGTAATATTTTTATTTCTTCTTAACTTAATTATCAAAAACGAACGTCAACACCAATCTTGGAGCCATTTTGACTGGAACAGGAACAACACAAGTTGCTTAATGCATTCTCAAGATTCATTTTCAGTCATGTTTGTTCCTGTTTAAATGGAAGAGTGTGACGTTGTACAATAGCACCTTCTGCGTGTAAATTTTTGTGTTATCAATTTAAACAGTTTACTGCGTATTTTTGAGAGGTAATTTGGTTTTTATGATTTACTTTAATAGAATCCTGTTTAATTTATAATATGCAACGGAGACGTAAAATTATTATTATTTTTTAATATTTACAATTTCTTAAATCTCGTTATTTTAATAGGTATATGTTGACTTTTGTGACTGGCAATATATAAAATTTAGGTCACTAGTTCATCATCCAAGTTGTCCTACAATAAATTTTTCTGCATATGCTAATAAATAAATAAATATATATATATATATATGAGAGAGAGAGATTATACAAAGTATTTGATGAGAGAGTGAGAGAGAGAGAGAGAGAGATTTTTAATTAACAGATAGTTATTTTTATCAGGTTAATTATTAGTTAATAAATTTTATTCAAACACCCTCTCTCTCTTTTAATTTATTAGCTTGTAATTTGCTAAAAATTAATTTATGATTTATTTAAAATTATTTAAAATTTATTTATATATATATAGAACTATACTTACTTTTTATAAATATAAGATAATGCATATAGCAGAAAATTAAAAACCTTATAGTTAGAAATTTAAAGAAATGAATTTAGAGATTATATAATTCTAAAACCTCACCAATAGAATAACTTACTTCCTTGAAAAATAGTACAACTCGTGACTGATCTAAAAGGTAAAAGATTTGAAAAAAATCGATCGAAAACTTCTAAATTATGTCAATAATACGATTAATTATATGATTAGGCTCATGAATGTTTAAACAATAGGCGCTTTTTTTTTAACAAAGAAAAGAAGTGCGAGCTAATTAGAGAAAATCATTACGATTTGATTTTTATGTTTAATATTTTAACAATTTTTAATTAGCTGTCATCTAAAACTAAAGCGTGAAAATTTCTTTAGATGTTTTGCATTGAATCCAGCTGAGGACTTACAGCAACCACCTGCTCAATGAAGGCCACGTCATGATTGTTTTCTGACAACGCCAATCGTCAATCAAATGAGGCGTCTGGTTAGATAGATATTGAAAGGATTACGCAGTGTAAAGATAACAATCGATTTCATGTGAAACGAAAACGTGAAAATCATTATTATAACTAATATAACAGAAGTGCTTAATCATCAGAAATTTTACTTTTAAACTCAAAAGAGAATTTATTACTATTTTTTTCAGAATTCTTTTAACTATCTGAATTTTTAAACTTGAATGTTTTTATTAAATTTATCTTTAAAAAAACATTTTAAAAATCAATAAATAAATCAATCACTTAATTTTAAAGGAAGCTATATCCCTTCCATGATATTAAATTAGGTAAGATTTTATTTATTTTTGAAATCAACTGTTTAGGATGTATCTGATAAGAAGTAAAAAATAATTTTCATTGTTTTGTTAATAATTTGTGATATAAAAATAAAATATCATGCACAAAATAAAATATAGACTTTATTTAGAAGAAAAACGTATAGAAGTTGTAGAATAACAATAACAAAAAAAAAAATTGATATTAATGACTAAGAGACAAGGATGATTAGTTTATCATATTTATTAATTAGAAAGTATATTTGTAAATTCTATTATTATTAATCTAATTCATGGATATTGCATTTTAAGCTAAAAGAAAATTTATTAGTTTAAAAAAATTGATCGAAAACTTTTAAATTATGTCAATAATAAATTAATTATATGATTAGGCTCATTAATGTTAAACATTTCCTAATTTTGATGATCATTGTAGAGGTTTCTGTTAAAACTGATATGTATTAGAATTAAAATATGATATTTACATTTTGGCTTTTCTGATGTTAGTGCAAAGAAAAATTTGACTTTTGCACATGCCATTAAAGAAAGTTAGCTTTCAAAATTTGTCAAGGTTTTTTAAAAATAAAAAGTGTTAGTTACTAGTTGTTTTCAAAAGAAAGTCTCAAACATGTTACTTGGAACCTATTTACCTTATGGACTGGAATGGTCTGAAGATTCTTTTACTAGATTTCTTAACGAAAATATTTAGTGTTATTTGATGATAACAAGCATTTATATTTTTAAAAAAAAAATTTATTAGATGTTATGCTACAATTGAAAAGTTAAAAAATGAAACCAAAAATAATAAATCTATTCATTTTGAAAATATGCAAAGGATGTTTGCTAAATGCAACAACAAAACTGGAGATGAAGCATTTAAGTATTATCTTTGATGAAATTTTTCCTATTAGAAATCTCATTCGTATAACAAAAGCTGTAATTTTTAAATTAATTGCTGTAATTTTGAGACACGTAATTAAGAAAATATTTTGTAGTTTGTGGATAAACTATTTTCCTCAAAGGCAGAAATAGAATATTGAGAATTAGATTGATTATGAAACTATTACTAATACTTGGTATATGTACATGTACATCGAGGGGTACCTCAAGAACATAAAAATAAATGATTATTCTGAAAACACTATGGGGTAATAGAAAAATAACACTATAGGGTAACGATGTACACTGACATAGTGACATATGAAAAAAATCGAGATATCAAGAAAGATAAAAAAAAAAAAAAAAAAAAACAGAAAAAAAACCAAATATTTTCAGAGATATTTGAAATATAAAATTAGCGTGCATAAATGAGAAAGACAAAGATTTAATAAAGATATAAATTATACAAAAATTTATTGTTAAAATATTATCAATATAATGTAATGTGTGTGATAACAAATTGGTTTGGTTTGTCGCTCTACGGTCATCTTGTTCACACGAGGGCTAAACTGTAGATCCCGGTCTGTTTAAAGTAATTAGAACAGAAGGAAAGTAGTCAAAATTAATTTTTAAAATCTAGCAGCAGAAGAAAGGATTTAAATTCTAGGTACTTTAGAGGTACAGGACATACAGAAATGAGTCCGATTCAGCTTGGACATGTACTGTACTTTATCGATGCGATATCTTTTATTGAAAATTGTTGCAATCGCTATCGAGTCTTTTCATTTTTGAAAGCAGTGAATGCAACAATTGTAGAAGCGGATTCGAACCTCTGCCCTCCTCCCTGCTAGCTGCACTCATTGTCACTGGGCCATGACTCAGCAAATACTGGACATTGCGGGCAATGTGAAACCTTGGTGATACAAACAAGGGCTGGGACAGTTATGACATATAAGGATGGTAGGCCAAAGTACCGGATAAACATACTTAACGAGAGCAGGAAATATACCCAATTGCGCCTCACATCATAACGGTTGTCATCTTTGAACGCTGAATTGCAATCCATGATTTCTATGGTGTATTGCTTAAAGTAAACTATGCAATGATCGTTTTGCAACCTATTATGCTACATACATCCCATTTGCAATGCCGCACCATGTAAAGCGTCATATACGTATACATATACATCCATAAGCCAATGACATATGATAGTAAGTACTATGCCGCACACCCAAACGCTTAAGCTAGTAAACACAATATGGCTGTAAGTTGCCTAAAGCCTATGCAGACAAGATGATTATTAGAATATACATTGGTGGATAGTGGATACGTTGGTTGTCCTGGATCCATTGATTGCAAATACTCATAACAATTTGATTTCGATCGAGGCGATCATAAGCCGTAGTCGCGTTATTCTAGGATTCTATATGGTTCTGGTATAAAAATCCTTCTTACGTGAAGTTTAACAAGATTTATACAAAAACAAATAAACATGATTTCAGTTTTAAAAAATTCCATTATATATTTTTTAATGTTTCTAGACTGCGCTGTTTATTTGTAATGTGAGATTATGAGCTTTGCTGTTAATTTACATATTTTACCATGCTCTATCTTGTATATTATTAACTACAAATAATATTCATAGTTTCAACTAAAAGCAATACGTCATTGTTTTTAACTAATATTTTTAAATATATTTTTGCTTTAAAAAATAAAATTACTTTAATGCTCTTCGTACTTTTAAATTTATGTAAGTTTTCTAAGAAATCTTCTCGACAAAAATTTTAAAATCAATTTTCATGCATTTAAATAAATTTATCAAATGTTAATTATTCAATAAGTTGTACATTAGGACGACTTCAAAACATCCTAATGTAATGAAAAAAGGATTTCAGATGATTTTCAATTTGAACTATATTATTAGACATTGAATTATACTTCAACATGAATGTATTTTTTTTTTTTTCACATTAAGTTTTGATAATGCTGATAAATATTTTCTTTCTGATAAAAACTAATATTTTTGTACAATACTAAGAGTTCTTTAACTGAGGACTGTGAATGAATTATTAAAGGTAAAAGTACGTCGATTTTTAAAATAATACCAATATGGTTGATGCAGTATTTATTGAGTCATAGATGGCACTGGTCTAAAAGAGTTGCATTGTTAATTTTAAATCATTTTTTATAAAATGAAATGTTTTTTTTATTTAAAAAAAGCTTTACATAGAAATATTTTCCATATATATATTCACACGTGTCTACCTCAAATTTATGTTGCGTTTCAAGTTTGACCTTTTAGAGTATAAAAAGAATGAAAAATTTAAAATACAAAAAAAAAAGCAAGGACAAAATAAATTTCACACAACCATCACCCAACACAGGAAATGGAATAGTTTTGAATATCTTCCAATTTGTACTTAGGAATTCAATTGATCGTCTCTCTTCAGATTGTTTGTATTAGACACGCCTAAACCCATGAGGTACAAAAACATTCCAGATTTGATACACTGGATCTTACGTCTACATTTTCAGCTATTATGAGACGAAAAACAAAGTAGCATAGAAAGAAATGTACATTAGTAGCAAGTTGAAAGTAGTTACAGATGATATCAAGTTATCTTGATACTAAAGAAAAAATTATTAATTAGACATTGAATAAATTCATTTTTCAGATTTTAATATCTTCAAATTTTTCTTAAAATTTACGACCGCACATGCAAAATGATTATTGTCATCAAAAATTTGAATGTGAATTTGATATTACAAGCATAAATTATTATACAGACAGCATAGTGCAAATGCTTTATTTCTATGATGAAAAGAATCTTGAAAGTATTGATTGAAATCATAAATATTTTGTTTATGAATCTAAATGACCTTTAACAAAACTAAAATGCATATCATAATCGCAAATGAAAAGAGAAAAAACAAATAGTAAGTAGTTGCAGTAAAAAAATATCGACTAACCACTATTAAAACCCAGCATCCAAGTATTTATTAATAATAAACATGATATTTACATCAAGCTTGGTTTCTTTTGTTTCTGCTCATAATTGCCAAACATAATGTTTATCATTGATACATAGTATAAATCACATAATACTTCACCTAAATTGCTCATAGTTCTTCAGTGAAAGACCTATAATATTGGGTTCATAATCAAGATTCTTTTACTCTGTAATATCATGTTGCTATTCAAATTCCACCTAACAGTCGAGGCAAGAAATTGAGCTTTTTCTCACGCAAGCAATACGAAGCTCAAGATATCGACTGAATGAGTCCTGGATGGGACATTACTCAGTTATCTCTTAAGGCTACATCGTGACTTCAATGTTAAAAAAAAATGATAATTAAATAAAATACGGCGATGAAAAGCATTTTATTTGCTTCAATACTTACTCTGCTCAACTCGGAACTTGTTTATAACAAACCGCAAGACATAAACGAACTAGAAAGTCAAGACACCTACATCAACTTTTACTGTAAATTTCTGTCTTGTTTTATCTTATGATAAGAAAAACAAGTAACAGCTCGATTATGCTTTTAACGATGACTTAGAATGGGTACTTCAGTAGGAATTCGCTTCAGGGACAAGAATCGAGAAAAAATTGCACCTGCAACTTTTGTGTTGTAGTTAATTGATTATCATTTTTATTTGTTAGCCTCGACAACTTTGAGTAAACGATACTTCCCACTTTTGGATGGTTTGTATTTATTGATTTTATTTATTAATGCTTCGATTTTCGATTGTTTAAATAAATTTAAGAAAAGTTGCCCATGATTCAAAGTAATAAATAACAATAAGATTTTAAAACAGCTATTTTGCGATAGTTATAGAAAATGTTGCAATACTTAAAAAATGTTAATGTTTTAATACATCCCTTTAATAGTTTAAGCATACCACTTCTTAATCCACTACCTTTAATTACGGCACGTTTAGTTTGGCTAAACTTAATTACAGATTCCAAAAGTCTGCAAGTTTTCTCCTAACTAATCCTTTTTCTAAAAATTGTACTCATATAATTTTTGAGACAATATTTTACTTTGATGTAAATTTAACAACATTTAATAATCTTGATGAATTTTAATTTCAACAGAATAATAATGCTAATTTTGGAATTTGCATTTAATTTTCATAATTTACAATACTGTATTTGTGTTCTTCTGAGGCATGAGGACTAAGTTTGTATTTTATTTCTTTTAATTATCAATTTAGAATTGGATATGATTAAAAACAGAATATTTTTATCTTGGAAATACTAATTTGCAAGCATTTAAATGCAATAAAAAGTTGTATTGATTACAGATTTAATGAATTCACTGTGAATTTTGACAAAAGCACATGTTTTCCTTCAGATATGAAATAATTAAGAAAATTAAACATATATTATGTAATCTTTTGAAGAAAAAAAGTAATAAGTGTAACAGTGGGAGTGTAAGGATATAATAACAACCTGCTCTTGAAGCCTTGACCTAGGATTAGTGGCGATGTAGATCATTTTGGTAATCCTAACGAAGGTCATTCCATGCTTCATACACGATTTGTATTAAACTTGATTTTTTTTTAATGCTTTTCCTTGGGAATTTAAGGAATTTGTATAATACACTTGACTATCAACCCATTTCTCAATTTCTCACTCTAAAAGACAACATAGTAATATTTTATAAATTCTCAGACAATTAAGTCCATTTAGTTAAAAAAAAAAAAAAGGTTTTTCATTGAAAAATTGAACATTTTCATGTTCATTAAATTAGATGTTTTTCAACTTTTGGGAGAAATTTTTACTTTTATTTGTTGGTTTAATTTTTATTTTAAGCTGTTTAAAACATTCATTTCATATTTCCCACTTCCTAAAATGTTAAAAAGGCTCAATCGTAGTAAAAACGAATTAGGTTTCATCAAAATGTTACAAAATTTATATGATATGAGTCTTAAAAGATATGCTTAAAATAGTTAAATTTCACCAATTACAACAGAAGAGATCTTTTTAAGAAATGTTTTTCATTAACTTTAAAAAACAATACTATTTCGTTAATTTTGAATAAGCTGATGTCCGTATCACGATAAGCTGATGTTTTAGTTGATTAATTTATTCATTACATACATATAAAAGCACATAAACCTGATCCATCGATTTTAGCAGATAACTTTCTAAAATTGGTTTACTGTACTGTATAATTCTATGAATAAATGTAAAATCACAATGATTTAAAAAACAGTAAATATTATTTGGTGAAAGGAATATTTGAAATATTTCATAAAATAAATGTTAAATTCAATATTTAGTTAATTTTTATATCATTGGGAAGATCTCGGACCACATGTATTTTCCCTGGACCATACATAAAAAAACCTCGAAAATTATCTAAGATATATATAAAGAAATGAAATATATATAATAAAAAAGACAAATAAATTTGATTCTAAAGTATTACTTTCACTTATTATTTTTAGTATATGGTAAAATTTTTGTAATAATAAGTACAAAAATGATTATTTAAATGGTTTTTTTTGTCAGTCGATTTTTTTTCCTTTTACATTTATACACAAAAATATTCGGTCACAAATATGTGCTGATTAAAACAGGCTTGCCCATTTTATTATATTATTTAGTAACAACCATGGATAATTTGTAAAATGGAATATATTTTTGGCAATAAATATTATTAGAAAAATAAAAATAAATTTAGTTAAGGATTCTGTATCCAGGTTAACACTTTATTGACGAAATATCTGACCTTCTAGTTTGAAAATAATACAAAATAAAATAGAAAAATAATTTATTAAATGTTATCTATCATTTAAATGTTTATTTTTATATTAAGCTAAAGTTGTATCATGATTACCTTATTAATATAAACTGAACATTTTTAAAGTAAAATGGATATGATAAGGTGAGTGTGTAATAAAAAATCATTGGAAGGTAGCAGTATGTGCTTTTCTAGTTTATGCATTATAAAGAAACGTTCTATGCTTTAATACAATATGTGCTTCGTTTTCGTGTAATAAATAATTCACATTTTTAGTGAACATTTTGTGCAATACATAACAAATGTGAACTATTATATGTAATTTTTGTATTGTATTGTAAAATATTACTTAAAAAAATTCTCTAATCCGATAACCTTTATTAAAAGTTGGTAAAGGAAGTTTTAATTATGAATACCCATTGTTTAAATGGGGTGTATTTAGACAATGCCAGAAATTAAGACTTGTTATTTAATTTTATTTTAATACGAAGAATAATTGAAATCTTATGTTGAGGATTTAATATAATTAATTAAAATATGTTCAAATCTTTGCTACGATGTAAACATATCATAATCGTACTATGTACATAAATTGACTAACCTTTTTAAAGAGAGTTACTGGTTTTAAATCTGTCCTAACTTTAGAAGAAAATGAACAGGAAAAAATTGACTATTTGTTCAGCAAAAATTATTTAAGAAATAAAAAAAAAATTTTAATCAATGTTTGACTCGTGATTCTGGAGAATTAGCTTAAGTGAAATAGCACAGATGCAATATGTTTATATGCAATAAACGATTTTTTAAAAATATTTTTGTGCAACAAACGAATTTTTTGAAATATTTACATGCAACAAACGAATTTTTTTTTAACATTTATATGCAATAAACGAATTTTTTAACATTTATATGTAATAAACGAATTTTTTTTTTTAATGTTTACATGCAATAAACGAATTTTTTTAAATGTTTTTTTTATTTTTTTTTATTTCCAATGGCAGATTATGAATTACAGGAAAAAAAAAAGAAC
This sequence comes from Caerostris extrusa, assembly GCA_021605095.1. Taxonomy (NCBI): domain Eukaryota; kingdom Metazoa; phylum Arthropoda; class Arachnida; order Araneae; family Araneidae; genus Caerostris; species Caerostris extrusa. Next base: position 103,888 of record BPLR01021679.1, on the reverse strand, counting down.
AACGAAAAATAAAAAGAACAGAGAATACAACAAAACATGCTGAAACAGAGTTCATTAATCTAACATAATGCCAAGTTGTAGATCTTTTAGCCACTGAAAAGTGTTACCAGGTGCACCACAAGAAGGTAGATCTACTGCGCACCTAAATATTTATATGTAATATAAACATTTAGGTGCGCAGTATTATATGCAATAAACGAATTTTTATGCAATATCTTTTATGCAATCGTTTATTATATGCAATAAACGAATTTTTTTTTTTTTTTTACTATTGTTTCTGAATTTTTCAGCATCTTGAAAATAAATTCAAATCAACGGAAAAACTATTTTTGAAACTTTTACCATTAAAAATTTTAATCTTCTTCAATTCCCATTATTTGGATTAAGATCAAGTGGGAAATTTTACTCATCGAAATCTTTCAAGAAAAGTTGCATCAGTTTCCTCTAACTTGCATATCTCGATCATAAAAAAGGAAAACCCTCTTTTTTTTTTTTTTTTATCTCCCCCGTAAAGCAGTAAGCCAAAAAGGAAACTTCCCTACCCTCCGTCTTTTAATGCTTTGCACTTTTTATGTACAAAAGATGCCACACAAGTCAACAGTGCATTGCTGTAGACAACATACACTCTTGAATCATTCAGTGCTTAAGGGTCTTGGCCTTCACAGGCCAAATAAAGGCCAAGGGGTAACAAAACCCTTTTGTTTCACAATAAACCTACAAGACGATAAGTACCAAACACACAGAGCAGGAAAACATACACCCACTTCTAAAGGTACAATAATGGTCTGTAGAAGCATTTGCTCGTGCTTTTTAATAGGGAATGCGGTATTTGTCAACTAGCAATCGTTGGACTTTGTCTAAAAAGCTTTGAACGCGATTCCTTTTAACTGAGTTGCCTTACATCAATCAAATACCATAACCTTTATTGTAATTGGTTTTATGTATGTAGAAAAAAGAACTAATTGACGTGGAGCACTTACTCGTTAAGAATCTGTAAGTAGAGTTAGGTGGGTGCCTTTCAAGTGGAATCGGCTTGCTTTGACTTTTTTCTTTTTATTATTCAAATTCAGTCTAATGAAATTGGATAACCTTTAATTCATTCTTTCTTTCTAAAAATGAAATACTTTTATTAGTTGAATTTTTGCTTTCTCGGAATTGGAATGTTCTGCGTATAGTTAAGATTGACAGGCATATCCTGTTCAGATTTATTATTATTATTATAAAAAGCGATTTTTTTTTCTTCAGTTCTTTTCTTAAATGGCTGCTTCTTAAAAATGGCAAGTAATTTTTAATTTTTAGAAATTTCTGTTTTTCTGAATATAAAAAGGCTTGAGTGATATGAAGGAAATGATCATTTTGATAGATTTTTAAATAAAAAAAAAAAAATGAATTATGTATAATTTCATGTAGTTAATTTTCAATATAAAAATTTTAATAGTGTAGCATGAAAATTTATGTTGTTGTGTCTAATCATCTGTGTCCTGCAGCGCGGGACGGGCATCCCATGAGTAGTCTACTCATGGATGGAGAAAGGGGTAGCTTTTGCTGTAATGGAACACCCGTAGATAGAAGTCTGACTTGGCTCTGTGTCCCTAAAGAAGGGGGAAAGAGCTCTCAGAGAGGACTTTTTAGGGAAACTACCTCCCATTTGTGTATCGGTAGAGAAAAAATCGGGAAAACTCCCACCACGTAGTCCAACTACGAAAGGATGGGGGGGGGGGGAGTGCAAATTCTGTTGTGATGGAGCACCTGTAGATAAAAGTTTGACTTTGCTCCGTATGACTGAAGAAGGGCATTGCCACCCGGAAGGACTTTTTTGGGGAACTACTACACATTTGATTATCGTATCGGAGAAAACCCGGAAAACTCACACCAGGTAGTCAGCCTAACGAGGCAAGATGCTGAACATCACAAACGTCTTCGCGTCTCGTCGTTTGTTTGAAACAGTGTCTACAACAAAGCCGCCAGAGGATTGAACCTCAGCCCTAATGTTCACTACAGACGCACGTTGCCACTGAGCCACGAGTCGGGCTGAAAAATTTATTTAATAAGCAAAAGAAAACAGCGATCATTATGCATAATTTAACGGCTTTGGAATTAAACTGTGTTTATTTGCATCATTTATAATCATTATTATAAAGGACATTCAATAAAATAATCATTAGACAGCACTCAGTTTTCTTGCAGACGGCAGACTTGCAATGCCATTAAACCAACAGATCTATTTATAAACATAATACTTAAAAAATTATTTCATTAATGTTAATATTTCCATTTTTTTTTTATTTTAAACAAAAAATTGGTATTCATTACTCTAAGAATATGAATTATTTTTATTAATTAATTAATTAATTTTTCAAAATAAATAAATAATTCTTGAAGTTAAGAGTACTTCGTAATAAAATTTGACAACAACATGAAATATAAGTTGTGAATTTAAGCAAAAATATTACTTTAATTTTATTCATTTTTTGATACAATCTTAAATACTTAAAGACATACAACTTTTCTTTTATGTAGATAAAAAGTGGTATTTCCAACAGAGATAAATAAATTCATGAATAATTTACTATAAAAACTTCCATTACATCTTTACGGATGTTAAAATGAGTCAAATTCAGTATGGCGCCGTTTCTGTATACAAATCAAAACGAAAACGCAAGCAAAGCGTCTACTTGGGTTGACTCATAAGGTTAAATAAGGAAAAAATAAACGCTTATCTATGCGTCATTCGCTTCATTGGAAACTCGTTAATGAATTGCCAATTTAAATTTCCTTTTCAAAAGTTTAAACGAGAAAATACTTTGAATGTATTTTATGTCGATTTTGATAAGATCTAAAAATAATAATAGTAAAAAATAGAAGAATATAGAAGTTAAAACTTTTTTAAACAATTATAGAAGTTTTAACTTTTAACTTCTATAATTGTTAACTTCTATAATTGCTTCTATAATTGTTTAAAAATTCTTGAGCTAAACAATTAAGTTATTACGAAATAAAAAATAATTCAAGCAGTAATTTTGCCGATTTAAATTTCCTTTTAAAAAAAAAGTTTAATAGAGAAAACACTTTCAATGCACTTATGTCGATTTTGATGAGATTTTTAAAACTTTTAACCTCTATAATTGTTTTAAAATTCTTGAATTAATAATTAAATTATAACGAAATTAAAAACTCAAGCCGTAATTTTGCCAATTTAAATTTCCTTTTTTAAAAAAAGCTAAATCGACAAAATGTTTTGAATGTACTTTTCTGTCGATTTTGATGAAATTTTTAAAACTTTCAACTCTTTTTAATTGTTTAAAAAATTCTTGAGTTAATAATTAAGTTATTATGAAATAAAAACTCACGCCTTAATTTAAAAATATTTTTAAGTAGTAATTGTGCCAATTTAAATTTCTTTTTTTTTTTAATTTAGAAAATACTTTGAATGTACTTTTGTGTGGATTTTGACGAGATTTTTTTTCTACTTCTATAACTGTTTAAAAATTCTCGAGTCAACAATTAAATTAATAAGAAACAAAAAAAATGTCAAACAGTAATTTAACTGTCTATTATAATTTTGTGTGCGTGTTGAATATAAAATGAAAATAATTTAGTTGATAAAACAAATAGAGTACACATTTAAATTTTAAAACAATATAATACAACGATTCATTATGCCATTTTGAATGTTAATTACTTCATTATTAGGCATGAGAAAATATTAATTTATCTTTACTGCAAGATTTTATTTATGGAGTGAAAAATAAAACTTAAAAAACTTATCTACAAATGAATTATTTATGTAAAGAACCCTACTCAGCCCTAGTTTAAAATTTTCTACATCATATATTTTGTAAAAATGTCACTACTAGTTTAAAGTTATATATTTAGCAGATTGCTATTACGGTAATTAATATGTATTTAAGTTTTACATTTGGTTTATTTTAAATTATTTCTTACATTTACTCAAATCTTCTACAACTTAGGTTTACTTAACTCCTTTAAAAACTTTAAGTATAACTTTTTTTTCTAGACTACATTACGCAACTTGTTGCGAAATTGTATTTTAGTACTGATTAGGAAATACTGGAAGTACTGATTAGGAAAGTCATACATTCACATTGAATAATACTATTCTCAATTGAACCAAACAACTAATTCCGCATAATTAAATCCATCCAGATGATTATATTTCATTTGTACAATAAATGGAAAGAGAAATTACCATTGAAAAAGAAATACAAATTACCACTGATTTTTCAAAATGAAAAGTATAAGCATTCAATATTTTATTGTTGCAATTATAATGATAAGCTTTTTAACTAACTTTTTATAAGCTTTTTAAAGCTTCGAAAACTTACTCGGAATAATCAAATTTACATTTTGATCAAATGTGTTTTGTCCTTCTCAATAACGCACTGAAAATGGAGTGCAATAAAGATAAATGTTTTACTACTTTTTTTGAAAAAGCTCATTTTTTTGTCTTTTTAAATAGCTAAAGAAAACTAACAAAGCATTTGTTGCCTTCTTTTTGGTAATTTTTTAAAATTCTGCTATATATTTATATATTTTATATTCTGCTATATATTTATATATTTTATATTCTGCTTATATTTTTAGTGCATATTCAATACTGTCTTGATCTAAATCAGTCGCGATCTTTGTCTTTTGTATTTAAAATCAGTAATTCCTAATTTTTCTGTTCAAAATAATTAAAGTTTGTGTTTATGCGAAAGTTCTTGTATTTTCTTTTCTTTTTTAAAAATTATTTTCCTTGGTTGCACCTCATAGTTTCAGATTCACTGGTTTAAGCGTATTTATAAAAAAGGTTTTCTATGGAAATCCTAATCTTAGCATTTCAACAGCCAATTATATCCATTGCTGAGTTTTAGATACGAACACAACATAATAAATAGACTAATAGATAACTATAATAAATAGACTATAAACTATTAATTTCATTTTCATTAATGATAATTTTCTGACAGAAGCTGTATTTTATAACCATGCAGAGCAGGTATAAAAGTTCTGTGTAATATTCAATGACCTGTAAATATTCAGGATTTTATAGTTATGATAATAGAAACATTTTATTTTTTATAATATATATAATTATCAAAGATCGGAGAATTACTCGAAATAATCAGATTTACTTTGTTATATTACCAATAAATATATTTAGAAACTATAATTTTGGCATAATTGCATTTATAATATATCACTAACCAGAAGGATCACTTTAGGCTATGTGTTTACTATTTTTTTTATGCTGATAGTTTCATAGTCATTTTCAATTGGTGTGTCATTAACGTAGCATTTTATAGCTTATTGGTACCTACGCGCTATAGAAAGATCTCTTTCAAACGAATCTTTCAGAAAGAACTTTAAAACACTGTCTTATAAATTTCTAAGTACTGTCAATGCATTGCATTTCTCTAGCAGAAAATAGGGCAGCCATGAATTTTGCAGTTTGTCCGTACATCATAAAATCATTGTTAAAAATGAAAATTACTGTATATAACAAATTTTTAAATCACGTTAGGGCTAGGATTTAAAATAATACTTTAGAATAATGCCTTAAAAGATAACAAGTCATTCCGAACTATGGAAAGCTTATAAACAATTAGTTTGACATTTCAAAGCCTTGGTAATCGGAAAAATCTAGAAATGCCTTTTGAAGCTTGGGGCGTCACACCCCTTTGCGTTAAATTTCTCAATTTGTGTGGGGGAAGTTTCTTCCTTTTGAAATTCGTTGTGACAATTAACGGTTCAACAGCTTTCCTCCGCAACCGAAACTCAAAACCGATTCTGAAAGATTTGCTGAGGAAGTCCTTGAGCAAATGTATCCGATTCGTACTAGAATTCGTTTTCGCTGGTCCGATTCGTAATGATGGGTCAGATCGGGTCGTTGACAGTGTTATTAACTCCAACGAAGGAGGAAGACTGGCAGTTGTCGCGCAACAGGCAATTTAATGCTGTTGCCTTTAGTTGTTGTTCCCGCCTCCTTAGGGAATGTCACCCCATCTTACCTCTGTCCTTGGGTGCGGCAGAATACAATAGTTTTCACGTTTCTTTGCCAGCTGGGTTGGGACTTAGGAGAAAAAAAAACCTTTTTTTCTGAGTGATTGTAAACAGCTAAAGTAGCGTCCAATACGTTATTCTGTCTTGTCATTCTAGAAGTGTGACGTTGGCATTCATAAAAAAAAAAAAAAAAAAAGCGATAACAACAATGGAAGTAATAACTGGTGTTCCCAAGTGATGAGTTGTGGAGCTTGAGCGATTGAATTGAAATGACAGACATTTATTTTTATCCATGCCAAATTTGCACTCGGTAGTTTAAGTGATTTTTTTTTGTTGCAGTGATGAATAAAAATAATATGGGCGAAACTTGATGTACTACATTCAAATGCATCTTAATTACTTCTTAAACTAATGATTTCGAACGATTTAACTTGCAATTTCTGAAGCTGTAACGAAAGTTCTCCATATGCACAGTCGAACTAACGAACGTAGAAATAAGAAAAATAAATTTATAGAAAATAACATTAGCAATTTTTTTTTTTCATGCAGCAAGAATTTAATTGATTGGGAATAATTATTTAAAAAAAAAGCTGTTAAAAAATGTTTTTTATAAAGAGATTTCTTGTTTATCATATTGAAAATTGCAATTTGAATCCTACCACAAGCATTGTTTGAATCTAGTGCAGAAGAGCACACACTAGTAAAGACGCTGAAAACATTAATTATTGTAACTTGATCACGAGACACACATAGTCATAAAAATCTTGAAAGATTATTACATTATTACATAAAGTTAAAGGAAAATGAAAAGTAAATATGATGCATGGACTACATTTATTTTATAAGTGCTTTAGAATTTGGTTCGATTTTAGTAGCAACCAAGCATAAAATTGATTAGTCAAATTGGTTTTATTTTTGATTTTTTTTTATATTTTTCTGAAAATGTTTGTCCTTAAGTAAATCCAATAGCCTCACATATTTAAAGCATTATGTAACAATAACTATAACTACTTTGTTTTAGACTATTCAGTAACATCTAAAGGTTATGTCAATCCTATAAAATAAGCCGTGAATTCTTCAATATATTCTGATGTCTATTGTCTTGATGTTCAACACAGCTGAAATTCATGTATTACAATAATGAATAAATAAACGAAAAAAACAAACAAAAAACTTAACTGACGTAGATAGAAGTCCTGCATTTTTAGTTAGCATGTTATTAACAAAAGTTTAGTTTGAAATAAACTAGAAAACATTAAATAAGGTGTGTTTTTTAACATTTAAGTGTTTACTTTTCTAATAAACTGAAGCTGAGGCACATTTCAATCTTTCATTGAAATTTGAAAGTGTTTCAAAATTACTTATCTCATGACTTTTTAAAGTAAAACTGACATATAATGAATTATCGGGAAATATAAATAAAAGTCGTAAGAATATCAAAAATGTGTGTTATTTAGTCTCGTAGTAAAACTATGTATTTAAGAATTGGCAACGCAATACCGAAAGATAACATGCGCAATACCATTTCCTTTCCGAAGTGAAAGTAAGTATTCGACTTAACATTTTTGCTCAGTTGCATAAACTTAGTGGTTGCTTTGAAAGTGTAGTTCTTTCTTTTCATGATAGCTTATTACACTGTTTTGGCGCAATATTAACTTGAAGTGATAATTCAGTTGCTTAATGATAGTGAGTTGAATAATAAGAAGCTGCGTTTGTTATTTTTGGATTTAATTAGAATATTTAATTCATTGACAAATTGTAGAAATTTCCAAGATCAAATTACACAAGAGTTTTGGTATGGCAATACAAAGAATATGTTTGAATATTTAAAAAACATATTTGTTTTACCAAGAATAATTTTTCATTTCATTCAGTTAAATAGGGAGATACACGTATCAGGAATTTTCTTAGGAAATTATTTGGTAAGGAAATGCTTTTGGTAATTTAACATTTAGTACTTCAATTAAGCAAGAATAAAAAAATCAAATCATAAAACTGTATTTCATTTAAAAAAAGTAATAATATATCACATTTAAAGATTTCAAAAGATATATAAATATCATACTAAAATAGTAGAAATTGAAAGGGTAAGTAATTTTAAAATGGAAGGAAAATACCCCTTCTTTAATTTAGAAAGAAAATTAAAACAAAAAGAAAGAATTTTTACAATAAGAAAACAAGAATAATTTTTATAATAAGAATTTTTACAAGAAGAAAAATTAAAAAATACCAAAATGACGTAAAAAGAAATATGCTTAAGACATATTCCTGAAAGTTTGGATTACTATTAACTGTCAGATATTTGCTGAAAAAGCATATTTACTTGATACACATTAAAAAAAAAATGAAGCAAATTTGGGGCACGTTATTTTTGAAATAGTGTGTATATGATGACACTAAGATGACAAGGTCAGAAAAACTGGACCAGAAATCTGTTGGAATGATTAAAAGAATCATAATATAAAAAACAATAATGTTTTTTATTTATATTAAAATGTCAATAACTTGATGGATAATACACATTGTTACGTAATATATAATGCATATTTTTGCATATTATATAACGCATATTGTTACATATTATATAATACATTGTTGTTCTTGATAAATAAATACATATTGTATATATTTACGACAGCTTTTAGAGTCTATCGGTCCCTTTTGTATAATATGTTTAAAGTGCATAGATGAATAAATCATAAATTATAATAAAAAAAAAAATTCCATTATATTTTGAACAGTAGTACTCTTCAATTAATTTTATATTAAAGCAATCATTAAGTAAAGTAAATCAATAACATTTCATGATCGTGCATACTTATTAAAAGGGAAAATATAAGAACCAATATATTTAAGGAGACTTATAAATTTGGCAGCGGCCATATAAATTTGAAGTTATAAAATATTTAATTTTGTTAAAACGCATTCTGCATGATTTTAATTAGATATTTAAGTTTATTTTAAGCATAACATAACACTAAATGAAAACGTATTTTTGCTTTACCTTTTTACAGTGCAATTAATTAAGCAAATGCTTGATAGCGTGAGATTTATTTAAAATTAGCAAATATAAACCGGCACTTCCCAGCTACAAAAAAAATAATACATATTTATTTTATCACATTTTATTAAGAAAAAAAAAGTAAACAATTATTCGAATTTCAGAATTTATATTTAATCGCTAATTATCTACACAAATTTTTAATTTTATTTAACATCCTGGTGCATCTTTGCAACTCGCCAGAAAATAAATGCTTGTTTTTTAATTGAATAAAGAAAAAAATGAATTATTTAGTATTTCGTCTTATTGTAGTGCTTGTGAATATACATTTTTGGTTTTCCATTGAGAAAAAAAAAAAGAATTTTGTTGGCGTTCCCATACTAGAGCTAGCAACATACAGCTGACCATGTGAAAAACATGGATTTATTCAATTAAATTCGATTTTAGGCCTAACTACGAAAAAGGTAATCAGAGAACTGTTGCCACATGCAACTCTCAAAACTAAAGATCGTTTTCTTTTTAAAAACATAGATAATATTATTGCAGATAGACATAACAAATATACTGTGATATCCTATTTTAATTAAAAAAAGAGCTAAAATTTTTTTCGTAATTTCACCCAGGGACAATATTTTGACCTTGACCCACAATAGAATTAAGAGTGCCTTGCGTTTGACCAATCACAGACCAACTAATAATATAAAATTCTAGTAATGTAAAATTGTCTGTTTTATTTAATTAAAAAAAAAAAAAAAAAACTAAGTAAATTTTTTTCGTAATTCCAGCTAAGAAACAATGCATGTGACGTAAATAATACGTACTTAATATTTAATGATAATAGACTGAAGTGTGTGACAGTCCACGAGGAGCGTGCAAACATCGTTTCACTGTTATATATATAGATAACAATAAAGTTTTTTTTTTTGTTACTAAATTTTTTTCGATCTAAAATTAGCGTTAATGTTAACGCAATGGTATGCATAACCTATTAATCACTAAATAAATAATTAAAATTTTGATAAAGACATGTAGAAATCAGTGTACTTTTTGTTTTCAATAACTTAGTTTAACTAATATCTTCAAAGTTTTTGCTATTAATATCTGTAGTCCTATCAATACTGTGATAAAAGAAAACTATTTTTACTCACTTCATTTGTTTGAAATAACTTAAGTATTTAAAAATAATTTGAATAAATACTTTAAATTTTATTACTATGTTTCACTCATGCCAGAAATATCTTGAAGCACGAAGAGCAAAAAATATTTTGGGTTTTCGTTGACGTCTCGATATATGAATCTGTAAAAAGGAAGAACGGTATTTATTTTAAAAGCTTAACCAGAGACAAATATAATTAAAAGCTGTTGCGTCTTAAAAATACTAGTTTGTTTTCGTAGTATAAGTAATGTCATGGCATTCAAGATTCTTTAAAATAGTTATGTCTGTAATTTTGTTATGTCTATAGTAGTTTCAAGGTGATGAAAAGGAAAGCTTTATGTATTAGCAGAATAAATAACCACTCATACTAATTCTATCTAGACCAGTGGTTCCTAAAGGGTGCGCCCTAAAAGATTTCTTGGTGGGCCGTGGCCTCTGGTGGGCTCCAGAGAAATATACGTCTAGATATAAAAATAAATTTCGTTACTTTATTACTTGTCAGTTTTCCAGTTCAAAGACAGCTTTCATTACAAACAATTAACCTTTCTGGTTGCTTATCAAATATGTGCCCAAAAATTTAAGAGACATCTATCTCATGTTTCTCGTAAACACAGTAATATATAAACTTAACGTATGTTTCAGTCTTTTATCGCATTCGTTTTTTTCTGTAATAGTTGTTTTAATTATTTTAACATATTTCTTAGAAATTTGTATATAGGGCACCTACAATTATTTTTAGATTTTAAATATGTCTCGACTTAAAATTTTTGAGGAACAACTGATGTGGACAATTCGTTGACTGTATTTCCAAAGAGCATAAAAAAAAAAAATCTGATCAATGTTAGTGTTAACAAAGGAATTATTAATTGATTGTATATTTTACTATGAAAATGTATAGTATTTGAAGCCTATCTTTCTACAATATTTTATTGATACGCTTAGAGCCAAGCTAGGACAAGGTTTCATAGTCTTCTTCAAAAGTTGCTGAAATTCCCAGAAAAACTGTTTTGCACGAAATCTGCTTAAATTCCCAGAAAAACTGTTTTCAAAAGATTATTTTTATTGTGAATGAAAATTTAAAAATTTTCTTTTGGCATTAAGAAAGTTAAGATGAGGAAAAAATATTTCTCTCCGATTATTAAAAATAAAGTACATATTTCTATTTCAATTCGAGTTTCAAATACATTTTCACAGAATATATACATATTTATAAAAAATATGAATTAATGAAAACAAACTTTTAAGAATGATTTAAAATTCCAAATAATATATATGAAATACTTAAACTGAAATCAAGAGGTTATATAAAAATAAAACATAACACCACAATATTTCTCATAATACTAGATTTCTTGAAAGACTATATAGTTTGTTTAAATGACATTTCTCCAAATTTTTATTGCAATACAGTGATTTTAACTATAAATTTAGCTTGAAGTAAAAAAGCAGTTCCAAAAAAGAGCCTTGTTTTTTATGCCAAAGTGCATAAAAATGCCCTACTTAATGCATACCTCATTTATCCATCACTAACACTATAACATCTAAAAATTATGGAATGGACCAGAATTAATTTTAGAAAATTCATAAATCTGTTACTTCATTTTAATTAGAAAATGTAGTAAATAATTACAAGATCAGTTTTATTATCTGTATACAGATCTTGGGTACATGCGTCATAAATGGCAAAATTTAAGCACAACATTCTTCTTCTTTAATGGTGTAACAGCCCCGTGGTGGGAAACCATCTCCTGTCTTGTAGGCAGATTTCAAGACAGGAGATGGTTTCTTTTTACGGGGTAAGGTTCTCAACCGTACACCCTACAGTCATATCAGACTGGGAATTACGGTTTAAAGTGGATTCCGAACCACTAAACATAACATTACGAAATAAAGAAATTATGTTAAGGAACGTTCTACAAATGGCATTTTCAAAAAACCGGAAAAGTTATTTTATTTACAGTTTCATCTTCCATCAGAGAGAAAACTGCATATTTAATTTTCACATTTTAGTGCATTTTTTGGTTTGGTACATTTTTTTTTTTCGTCGAGCTATTCTTTTGCAAATGCCAGCAATTTTTAATTTTTTCATAACATTTTACTTCCTTGTCACATCTCAAATTATAAATTATTTTATTTTTATGCAGAAAACTGTATTTGTCAAGTGAGAGAAAAAACCTCCAGTAAAGAAAATCATAATCAAATTGCCAATAAATAATCTTTAAGCCAATACAACCAATAAATTTTGTCGATACAAATAATACTGAAAAGGTGATAAAAACAATGACAGAGGTTTAAAATATACAAGGCAAAATAAACAGCTCACTAAAAGGGTAAAAAAAAAAAAAAAAAGCATCAAAAACTCAAAACAACGTAACGACTTTCTTGAACCCAAACATGTTATTCTGGCGCCAAATTTATGGTGTTCAAATAGTAACGAAATATTAAGTAGCGTGAAAACCTATTTGTCAAGAAGTTTATCGCTTTTTGAGCCTAAAAACCTTGTTGATCTATGAAGCCTTGTTTTGAAACACCGTGTTGAATATTTATTCGGAATTCCAATAATGTGTTAAAGAAGTCTTATTTTATGCTGTGAAGGAAAGAAAATCAGCTTCTACTTAAATTATCGATACACAGAAAAGTTTTGTGAGCTAGAAAAGTGGTACATATTTCTTACTAATAAGACAGTTTATAGTTTAATAAGAAAACGATTTACTTTCGCATGAAGTTATTATTAGTTAGTTTATGAAACTGCAGCGAAAACATTAAAGAAAAAGCAGCTATTAACTCCTCCTAAAAGGACAAAATGAAAAAATAATTATATTTTTATTATTTAACTAAATCAGTTCATTGTTAAGATATATTTATTAATGAAAGTTAAAAATTTATCAATTACTTATTAAATCGTGTTCTTGAATTACTATTTGCGTTTCTGTCTTTAATACTCACCTCATAAATTAGCTGCATAATTGTTCTGTTATTCACTGAGAAGAATCGTTATTGAAAGAATGCTTTACGCGCACACATATATGAATATATATATGAATATGCACATATATATGAACCGTGGTAATGTATAAAGTAGTTTCTAGTTAAGTAAATTCAACTTCTGATTATAAAATATGGATAAGAATTTATGCGTTAACATGATATTCTACTTAATAAAGCACTTAAAGTTTGCTTTAGATAAAAAAAGTATCTTATATATATTTTTTCAATTTAATGTATGCAGCTTTGTAGAAAATATTCACATGGAGCTGTTTGCCTTGACTGACCTAGAAGTATTTATATTTTTTTTCTTGCATTCTCAAAATGTTTAGCAATTTGCCTTTCTATTAATGAGAGGACAAATTAATACTCAAAGATATTTTAAAGTAGCTATGCTCCAATTTGTGAAGGGAACGATAAACATATATTCACTGTAATTTGACTGCAGACGGTACGCGAACACACGAGCACCCACAAAATGAAAATTATATTTATAAAATTGTAATCGGCTGGGCCTATATACAGGTTAGCCATAAAATTTAGAATTTAATGTAAGAATAAATCGCGTAACAGCAATCTTAAAAAATAAAACTATAGAATCCCAAACGATTTTCTTTCTTTGAAAAATCTCATTTTCACTTTGAAATAAAACTAAATTTGAACACAAGAAGAGCTTTGAAAACAATTTTATATTATTTAATTATTTAAACAAATAATCATGAACTTATGAAGGAAATTTAAGAAAAATTTTTAAGTTGAAAGTGATCAAGTAAGTCACGGACCCCGTCCATCAAAACAATTCACTTATTTTAAGGTGTATGTATAATGTAGGTGTGGTGTAAAGTTTGGTGGTGATTAGGGAATTTAAAAGGAAGAACAGGCTGTTTGTTTCTCATCATCTCTAATGTACATTTTATACACTATTTACATTTCAAAACATAAAGTTTAACATTATAACACTACTAAAAAACTATCCACAGAGTTCTCTACATAACAGTTCTGCTGTTTCACAGTTCACAAATTTTAATTTTTGAAAGTTCAGTCCAAGTTTTCCCACGAGTTATCCTAATTCTTAATTCAAGAAATAACGTCCTCGCATATTTTAAAATTTAGATAACATGTTTATTTACGATACCATTATAAATCATAACAATGAAGACAGTTTACTTTCCAAGCAAATATATACACTCTTTTGAAAAAAAAAAAGAATGTTATAAAGTGGCGTAACCCTACGTCAGTCTAGCATGGCGAGATGAAAGATACCACGCATGGTATGGAATAATTTGTAGCACGCTGGATGGAGGACAATGCAGATCGGATCTGCCACATAAATATCTGATCTTACTCTGCATTTGAACACCTTACTCATCCACGGCCTGCATTTTGCCTATAAGTACTTTGCAGCCAGCATCTTTGCGCAAAAATGTCTGTACGGGGCTCGGGGCTGACGTGTGCTCGGTATGGCCAAGCATCCTGGCTATAACTTCTTTGACAACTTCGTAATGATTTTATTAATTGTATCTCCAGTGAATTACATACCGACAAGAAAAATAAATCCTTCGCAATTGCTGCTTGTTTTACATCGTACTAGTTGTGCAGTAGAAATGCACGTTCTTTTAGTTGGTAAAATTTGATCATTTACATGCTTCGTATAAAAGAATCTGCATAAGAAATTTCGAGATGATCAGATTAATCCCCCCCCCTTCCATCAAAAGTAATGTAACGTCTCGGCCTATACTAAACCTATAACGGCTTCAAGAAGAGGTTCATGGGAACACTAACTTTTATTTAAAGCATTTATATATATACGGAACTCTATTTACAATGAAATGAAAATTAAAAATATAAATTAGATTCACAAATGCAGTTCACTCAAAGATCGGATATTTTCAAAGTTCTCGAGTCTACGACGAATCTAATGCATCCGTCCTGCTTCAGACCTTAATTATCACACGACGTGATATACATAAAACCACAAGAGACTCGCTCTGTAAACAGGCGGATTATCCGGCCTATTCAGTCACTTCAGAGAAAAAGAAAAACAACACATCTGGTCTACTCGTCGCGAAACTCTCTTCTTCGAAAACTTCTAAGAAAATCTGTCAAGAGGAGTGGGGGGGGTGAGCTTACTTCACTTCTCATTGAGTCGACACTTTCTCAGTATATGGTCTATCACCAATGACGATGCAGAAACTCATGACGTAGTCCTTGTCCCATCTGTAATTATTTCGATTTGTGAAGGTAGAACAGACAATCTCTGATTCCATGATTTATAGTATCTTTACCCATGTCACTGCTTACCTGCTGTCAGATTTGAATGACAGTTTGTTATTATGTACTTGTTAAAGAATATACATTCCTTTCCCTTGGGAACATAAATACCGTATCTCTTTTTATGGGAAAAATGCTACAGTATCGAGTTATTTTACTACATTAGAATTTCCACTTCTTAGGCAAAAAAATTTAATGAAATTGAACGATGTATAAAACAAAGTCATAATTTTTCTCTTAAGTTATGTAAATAAGTGATTACTTTGATGGTCGTCGCTTATTTTCTATTTTTGTCTCTCGACATGAGCGAAGAGCTAATAAACTAAGTTTTTATAATATTTCTTATAATTGCAATGAATCAGTGTTGTTAACTATGGTACGAAAGAAACTAGCTCATGAGAATTTAGAGAATGGACAACAGGAGAATGAACTGCATGTTTTCAATCACGCGTATTGTTTGAGAATTCTTTTTAAATTCCTGTAGAAAGAATGAGTTACAAGTTTTTGATCATAATCAGTTTGATCACTGGATTAGTAATATTTTTTTTTTTTATAATACATAAACTCGCATTTATTTTTACTTCAAAATTAAAATGAATATTTTATAAAAATTATGGATTTTAACTTTAAAAACAGAAACTAAATAAAAATGCAGTCATAAATATATTATATAAAGTCAACTGTTATAACTAGTATGGTGCTGCCAGCCCATTTTTATAAAAATAAATGAGGCAGACCTACACAGTAAAACAAAATTTCTTGATAAAAATCGATTTTCACATTTACCCTTTTTAAATTCAAATTTGGCGCCCAGTAAATTGAATTACTTTGAAGACTAAATCAATTATGCTCTTATTACTGATCAAGAAAATAAAAAAGTAAATATTCTTTGATTTTACGAAAAAAAAAAAAATAACTCAATAGACTTTGGAAATAATTTTTGGAATTAAAGAGAATTCTCATCTTCCCATCATTCTTAAAGTTTAACATCTTGTTAACTTTTTCTAAAGAAACGTAAAAAAAATTTGAGCTGCCATCTATTGGGCAAAAGTAGAATGAAACTGAAGATGTATAAAACATTCTTACAATAATAATAATAATAATAATAATTTGAAGTAAATTATTTCGTTATAATTCCCATTTCTAATTATTTTACTTATTCACTTATTTTGAGATCAATTTCAGAGTTAATTTCAGGATGTAAGGAAAGATCATTAATACTTTCAGGATAGGTAATATAATTATTTTTGAAAATCATATTTGTCCCTTTATATTAAGACGATAATATTGTAATTAAAAAAATATGAATTGAAAAATATCTATAACCAGATAATAAACTTATTAACCATGCATATAGTAAGATAAATATTTTTTTAATTATCTATTTCATGATACTAAAGAAAAATTAGAAAATTTAAGACACAAAATCCATTTCATTAATTAAGATAATATTAATGTGCAATAAAACAAGTAATATAAAAAAAAAAAACCATTTAAAGTCAATTCCTACTTTTTTTTTTCACCACATTGCAGAAAGTCCTTTATAAACAATTTTCATTCATTTTTTTAAGTTTATCTGGCGCCATCTATTGGTAGATATATGCAACTTAAATCCAAGAAAAACTAAAATTAATTAATTAAATTTAATTAAATACTGAATTAATTTTTAATTTTTTTAATACTGAATTTATTAATTACTGAATTAATATTTGAAAAACTGTATTAACATCAAGTGTCATCCACTACAAGTTCAAAAATGTATTTGAACTTGAGTGGATGAATAAAAAGTATTTCATTAACGATTTAAAATTTGAACAAGTTATATAAATATATATATGGAGAGTGTGAACTAATAGAAGGAATTGAAAAAGGAAGTTTCAGGGAATACAAAGAGCAACGTTTAATTTAAGTTAAAGAAGTATTCAAAAGATATATATTTGCAGACATACATTGAAGCGAATATTTTAAATTACTGAGAAAATATGTAGCTGGTTTGAAATAAAATTTACTTCATTATTATTTTTTTTTTTTCAGTAAACAAGATTTAAAAAAACTTACTTAAAAATCAATCACAACATCATCTAATTATATTTCATTCATTAGTATTGATAACAAACGAATGAAAAGTATAAGAGATAGCCACTACATGATTAATAAAATAAACATTTTTTTTTTTTATGAAAATCATATTTACTCACATTTAATATAAAAGATATAAATAAATTACATTAAATATTAAAAAATATTTCGTGAAGTGTTGAAAAACGAACGATAAAATATTAATTAGAAAAAAAAATATTCATGTTGGCGAAGGGAAAATTAGTATTACAATACAATTGTGCTATATAAAACATATTAGAATTATTTTAAATATTTCAGTATTTTCAATATTATAAAAGGGAATATTATATTGCACTTAATAGAGATAAATTATTTTTTTATTAGGAAAAAAAATAATTTTCCCAAATATTTAGATATAATTAAAGAATTATTGTAGGCACAAGAATGCTATATCAGTCAATCAACTATTAATATAAATTTTTATTATGAACAAAACAAGTTTGTGCTTAGCATATGGGTACAGTTTCACCTGCATAGAGAAAAAAAAATATTTTAAGGTCTTTTAAGCAAAGTATGCAAATATTTTTTTTTAATTATTATTAAATCCAAACAGCTGTGAATTTAAAAGCTAAATACAAACAGTTCCCAGTGCTTAAAATGATGTATGCATTTTAAAAGTACTCGCATTTATTTCCATAGAAAAAGTAAAATTTAAGAATGATTTATAGTTATTTCTTTCCAATAATGAAAGCAGTTCATTATTTGCAACGAAATGTTTTAATCGCATTAAACTACTCATAGTATTCTTATTTAAAAATTATTTATGTATTTTACTACTAGAGAGCAGCACAGTAAATTTTTTTATTAATATTATTAATGGCGAGAAGCACCAATCCGATATAATCATTTAAGTAAGAGTAAAGAAAAAATTTCCTTGCTTGAAATATCCTGAAAAAGTGTAATTAGTTAAGATAAATAATACTGAAATAAATAAAATAATAAATAATACCTAAATACAAAGTAAGATAACATTGTACATTATAAAATGACATTGCTTGTGCTACCATCTACCGAATAAAAATGGAACAATCGATGATTCTATTTCTTAAGTCTGCTAGCCCCTGATGCTTAATGGGAGGTGTTCATTCAAAATTGTGATACAAAATGCCTATGTAATGTAGCAGATTCTCTATGGTGCGTATTAGATAACATTGAATTTGCTACATATCTGCGATTTAATGACGAATGGCTTTATGTCAAAGTTTCCAAGTTATGTGTAGTCGAAGACTATACCACTGTAATATTTTCAAAAACAATGTATACAAATTTTGAAAACTGATTTGTTGAAAAAAAATAAATTCCTGACATTTTTGAATGATTAATGTTAAATATTACTTTGTTGGAATATCTTGAGAATTAAAAGAGTAACTTTACAAATTTGAATACTGTTATACACATAGTTAATGTAATATATCTAGCTAAACGAATTTATAGTTTAATAACTTATAATATTTAAATATAATTTTAAATAAGAATCAGCTAAGCAAAAGATGAAAACAATAACGCATTTAATGTATAGTGCACTTAAAAATATCTCACTATTCAAATTGAAGATAAGTCGTTTCTTCATAAAGATAAGTTAGACTAACTTAATCTAATTTTGAATTGTAATAAAGCACACAGATGCAGAAAGATGGTGTGTAGAATTTGAATTAGTCTCGTATATTAACAGTCATGAATATTTTTTATTAAAAATATTCATCTGTTATTAATCAAAATGCACGTGAGTTATAGGAAAGTTTCTTTATTCTGAAATACTTTCTAAAAGAAACAACCTAATACGATCGAGATTGAATATGATAAAGTGACTACCCCCGGTTTAATCAAATTAATAACAGCTTGTCTAATGGCGAAATTCGGAAGATTAGCACTGAAAATCGAAAACGAAAAAAAGAACAATATTTCTAATATTAAACCTGTAGGACACCCGTTAATTAATACTAAAAGATATTTGGCTCACAAAAATGAAATAAATTGATTGTATCTCTAGAATTCTTGTTCTAGAATGCTTAAATGTGACTACTTCATTTGAAAGTGTAAGGCAAAGGAGAGAAAATATATAGAGAAAAAAACACAATACAGAGGAAAGAACAAAAAAAAAAAAAAAAAAAAAAAATGCAATACAATACAATATAGAGGCAAAAAAGATTCAGCTGCAGAGAAAAGATAGAGAGCACAGATATAGTAAAAATTCCAATACAGAGAAACCAAAAACTACCAGAAAAAGATTAATTGCCCAACCCGAGTACCCAATGGTAACGTGCGCAGGAGGACCCAGGTTTGAATCAGCGGGAGGCATCCGTTGCAATCATGGCTGAGATGAAATTCGATAACATTCATGACAATGTAAATAAATGTTTTGCATTGATAGTCGCCTGCCTGGTGAATGTTTCTGGATATTCTCTCATATGATATGAAAAAGTAGTAATTCTTAAAAGACCTCCGGAAGGTAATGCCATCCCTTAATCTGCAGTGGGCGGACTGTTCATAGCATACAAAAAGTAGAAGATGATGCTCAGCGATATATAAGGTGTCCCAAAATTCACTAATATCTGTGCATGCACATTCATCAGTATGGAAGGTGTCATATTATAGCAAACATGTATCAATGATGAAGATTCTACACACCTGTAGATAATATGGTTTTCTCCATACAGCACCCCCGTATCTAGGGTTATATATTTTGGGCCTCATATATACCACGGAAAGCCTGCCGACAAGTGATGGGGGAGTACAATACCTTCCGGGAGGAATTGTAGAGGTAATTGCACTATATTTGCGTGTCATATGGGAGAAAACCAGGAAAACTCTTACCTGGCACTTTGACTATCGATGCGAGATGGTTACGCATATTGTTACAAATGCCATCGAGTCTGTTTCTGAAAGTAGTGACTATAACAATACTGTCAGCGATTCGAACTTCAGCCCTCCTTCACGCTAGATGGGTGCACGTTGCCATTGAACGACTTCACCTAAGTTTTTTTTACATAACCTCAGATGAGGATATCCAACATAGTGAGGTCTTATAAACTTGGAAACTATTTCATAGCATCACCGGTACTCCATGATTCGTTGTTTAAAATAATATGAGAAAGCGTAGAATGTCGTATGAATTAAATGTAGTTCTTTGCTAATTAATTAATCTCTAAAACTTAGAAATATAAGTGAAATTTCCAATTACAGTTTTCGATTTTCAACGGCTGCCATATGAATTTTGCCATTAGAGTGTAGTCGCTTAATCAAATCGTTATCTCATTTGCTTAGGTGCAGTTTAAGTTCGTAAATTATATCAGAATATATCCGTATATTATATCAGACTTTTTAACTATGCACTGTCTATATGAAGCAAACAAGTATTTTGACTAGGTATTATTCTGACTATTTTTCCTCGTTCTTTCATTTTGTTCAGACAGTACTTCCAGCTCATTTACTATATTGTGCTTACTATTCCTCCAGTCTCTAAGATCAATAACCGATTCTTCATCATTCCATTGTGATTGATGATGTCCATTTTACCCTGTATTTTTCATATCGATCGCAAAATCCTTAATATGTAAACATATCTTCTAGAATTTCATGCTCCAAATACACAGAAGTAACAGCCTTTAAATGACAACTGAGAAACTAAAGAAAGATATATGGCAGAAATAAACAACGTACGCTGGTGGATTGATTGTCAGCATCTGAAAATCTATAATTTAATTTTATAAGAAGATATACAACTGTTCAGTAAAAAATATTTATATTATTGATAGTATAGAGATATTCAGGGATTGTTTTTCAAAAATCAATTTGAAAAAACCCGCCATGTTGCTCATTTTTAACCATATTTTGATTAAACATTATGTTCCCTTGAATTTTGGTTAATAAATGCTTAAAGGCTTTAAAAATTAATAATTTTCTATCGTTGTATAACTTGTATTACCCACAACTGAATTTCTAAATTAAGAATACACTAAGTATATTGACAGAAAAAAATATGAAACAACTAATGAAATTTTTCTAAAAATTCCAAATTTTAAAATTTATTAAAGGGTTTCATTGGAACTTCAATATTGAGTGATATATTCATGTAAAACATAAATAAATACATTGTACGTAGAAAGTATTCGTACACCTTTAATTATATTTAAAATGAATATGAAATTTCTATACTTGAAATAAAAATTATAACCAAAACTAATATAAATATGATTATTGATTTTGAATTTTACAAATTTAATTATAAACATGAATCATTCATATATTTAGAACAAAAATGTCAAACTATCTATTTATCAAACATTGTAAAAAAATTATTCGTACAGTCGAAATGATTTAAAAATTTTGTTGAAAATAATTTTGAATTAATACCTAGTTCTATAATACGATTGAATACCTATTTTTTGCCTTTTGTAATAGCTTGTAGTCTTTGTGGCATGGATTCGACTAAAGAAGTAAAAGAACTCGCGATAGTATTCTTGGAAATTTTTTTAGATCACCTTAGCTAGAAATATACAGTCTGAGTAAAAACTTTAAGGCCAGTTGACATTTTTGAGAAAATGGAAACATTTAAACTGAAGAATTAAAATACCATTTGATTGATAATTATTGAGCTTAAATAAAAGTAAAAAAAGTAGAAAAAAAAAAAAAATTTGCAAATATTTTATTATTAGAAAATATTACAGAACACACAGATGAATATTTGAGCCTGAGTAAAAACTTTAAGGCCAACATAGAAAATAACATATAAGAAAAAAATTACAAATTCTTAGAAGGTTGTGTAGGAGCTATTACTTCGAATTACTTCAAATATTCTTGTTTTCGTGGATGAAACGAGTTTTTGACAAAGGGTGGGGTCGGTTTTATACCATTCATCTTCGATAATAGATTTCAGCTCTTTTGTTGATGTAAAATGTCTCCCATTTGCATAAACTCTTCTTGCTAAGTCAGCCCAAAGGTTCTCGATTGGGTTGAGGTCAGGTGATCTAGCTGGCCATTTCACAGTTTCAACATTGTTGACTTGGAACCAATTTTTGTGCAGTTACTCGAATGGATCAGTGCATTGTCTTGCTGATATTTCCAATTTTCTCCATCAAGATATTCAGCATTTGGCAAAAGATGATTTGTTAGGACATTTGGTATCCTTGTGAATTCATTTTACCTGAAACGAATGCAATTGGGCCCACACCATTGTAAGAAAAACAGCCCCACGTCATGACAGACCCTCCACCTAATTGGCGCTTGGAGAATATTTCTTTTTCATTTCTTATATCATGCCAGTAGAAATTCCAGCCATCTGGTCCATCCAAATTCCATTTTTTTTTTCGAAAAATAATTTCTATCCATTGGTTGTCCCAGGTCATGACTTTCTGGCCAAAGTTCAAACGCTCTATTTTGTGTCTCTGCAGTAACTGAGGCTTAGTCAATTTTGCTGTATAAGTGTACCTTCCAGACCTTCTAATTGTGTTATAAATCGTTTTTTGACAAACTTTCAAACATGTCGTCGGAATCAGTTTCCTGGTTGAGTACTTTACAGTAGATGCAAGTTGGCAAACTCTTCTTTCATCACGCGAGGACAAAGCTTTAGGTCTTCCCCCAGTATTCTTTTTTACCTAATTGTCTTTCAATTTTAAAAAAAAAATTGTTGACTACAGTCTTTGATCTTCCTATCTTTATCACAATAGCACGACTACCCATTCCAGTTGAAGACAAAGCTTCTATCTGTCCTCTTTCACGATCAGTTAACTTCTTTTACCCTTCGCCATCTTCACAAAGATCACCACTACTTCGAAGAAACGTATGACAAATATGAAAATTGCAGCGTTGTCACAAGCTGTAGTTGCAATGGTAATTACACGATTATATTATATTTATTTTTAAAAATGACTGGTGGCCTTAAAGTTTTTACTCAGGCAGAAATACTAACTTTGTAAATAACCACATGTTTCTCATAATTATGTATTTACAAATTATGTTTACAGCATTTATTTCTTATCAATGAACTTTAATAATTATTTATTTGAATCCCTTTTATTTCATTTTACATTTTCTCAAAAATTTTACTGGCCTTAAAGTTTTTACTCAGGCTGTATCTTAACCTTTGCTAATCAAAACATCTCGCATATGCTTTATAGTCTTGATATCCGTCTACTGTGTAGGAAATTGAAGAAATTTTAGCGTGCTATATAACATCCAATTGGACAGTGATAATACTGTATATTTAGAATAAAAATGCAATCATGTTTAAGTTTCATTTTTGCAGAACTATTTGTAAGTTATTCTTTTTATGTATCAATGTACAAAGCACGAGGTCTGCATATCAAAATTGAAATTTTATTCAATGTTTACGAAATTGTAAATTCGTTTCTTTTCGGAAATAACGTTTTCAAACCTTTTTTGCCCATTTCCGAGAGTTATGCTTCAAAAACACAAATTTCAAATTCAATTTTGATTTCAGAATATATATTGGAAAACATCTAAAATAATTTTGCAGGTTTTCATTTTTGGAATGATTGTAAGTGACAGAACAAATATTGCATTTTTCGCATGTACGAGTATTTTTTACTCCTTCAAAATTCATTCTTTTTTGATTTTTTAAAAATTTTAAATAAAAATTTTGAATAATTTGATAATTATTTTAAAAATCGAAGTTCGAATAGTTTTTGAAATTTTTGATAACTGTGTCGATGAAATGTACCCTCTATTAAATAATAAAAAGCGTGTTTTTAGTTATAAATCGACATTGTACGAATGTTTTCAACACTCACTGTATAATGTATAGATAACTGGATTCGATATCATTTGAATTTTGACATAAGAATAGATACATTGTTCAATAAAAAGTATTGAATCCTGAAAATATAAATGTATAAGAATAGTTCAGATAATATTATAAAACTTAAATTAATCCAATTTTTCAAAATTTTGTATTTGTCATGTTTTAGAAAATATTCCCGAGGGATATACTTAAAATAATCTATCAAACTTTTTATTTAAAATATTTAATTATTATATAAGCTTCACCATGCCCATAAAATGAGCATTATGAATTTAATTTCCGAATTTTTTTAATATATACATTTGTCCATAAATGTTTATTTTTAATCTACATTTTAGTTTCACAAGTTTAAAACTCAATGAAATAAATTTTTGGAATTTAGACAAAGTTTTTTTCCTTTTATTTTATTGTGCTTTAATTTGATTTTCATGCCTGAATTTCTTTTGATTTGATGGAAGCTTTTGTTTGCTAATTTCAACTTTCGTACTCCTTTTTTTTTATATATATTTTTCAGACATGCATAGGTGAAATAGAGACTGATATTTTAAAAATACGGAAAAAAAATTGTAAATCATTAAAAAAACTTGCTGAAAAAGGTAGAAAATAAATCATGCAATAACAAATTACATTTAAGCCAATGGAAGAACTTAAAAAAAAATGTTCAATTTATTTATCAAAAAATTTTCCATTTATCAAAAAATTCAAGTGATTTTTCTATGATTTTTAAAAATTATTATAGAGTATACCATAACGATATGGATACAAATAATTCCTGAAGTCGCTTAAAATATCCAAACTAAAATAATTAGCTGTCATTGAAATTGTACTTAAAACTTCTATTCGTTTTGACTTTTGAATTCTAAACCAGTCTTCAACTTCATATCTAATTAGTTCCATAATTGAAAATATTTCAGAAATGTGACAGAAAAACCGGTAATTTGCTATTTTGAAAGTATTTGTTTATATTATTCATAGATTAAAGATTTAGACTTGGTTTGATTTGTCGCTTTACGGTCATTTTTGCACATTTTAGGCTAATTAGACCGGGATCTACAGTTTAAAATGGATTCTGAATCACTGACAAACATCCATGCCACCACCAGTATTCGAACCTGAAGCCTGTTGTATCAAAGGCCAGAGCGATAGCCAATTGGCCATCAGGCGGCCTTTATTATCGAAGATGAGAAAAGTTTTATTTGACTGTTAGAATAGTGATTTGGTTTAGTTTGTCACTCTACGTTCATTTTTTTTGAAAACATTGGGCTAATGAGACCCACAGTTTCATTTTAACTAACATCCATGCCACCGCCATGCAGTTTCCAACTGCAAGAGCTGTGGTACCAAAGAACAGAGAGATAGCCAATTGACAATCAGGTTGAGAGAATAATGATCTTTTGCCTCTGTATTAGACTATTTAATATTACATAAAAATAAAAAATTTTATAAATTAAAATTGACGTATGAAAAGCCATTCTGTACAGATATTGTTATTAAAAAAGAACAACGAAAAAATTTCATACCACGAAAACGCAATATTTGATTTTAAAAACCAAAATAAATTATTTTTTCAAAGGAAAAAAAAAAAAAAAAAAAAGGAATTTATTGAAATTAACTTATGAGTTCAAAAATATTTTTCAAATCGAGTTAAGTTTTATGTAACTTTAAACAAACTTTTCTGTGTTGTTGTAGTGATTAATCCTCAGTGATGGGCAGCGAGAGACTGGACACCCCATGAGTAGTAGTCTACTCATGGACAGAAAGAAAGGGGAGTTGCTGTTGTGATGGAACACCAGTAGGTAATAATCTGAATTGGCTCCGAGTCGCTGAAGAAGGATGAACCGTCTGGGATCACTTCAAGGGAAACTACCCATTTGCTTATCGTATGGGAGAAAACCCGGAAAACTCCCATCAGGTAGTCTGATTAATGAGGAAAAATGCTGAACATAACGAATGTCATCGAATCTCCTCGTTTTTGAAACAGTGTCCACAACATTACCGCCAACAGATTGAATTTCAGCCTTAATGCCCAAAAGCAGAGCACTTTACTAGTGAGTCTCTAGTCGGGCCCACAAACATTTTTTAACTCTTGAAAACAATTATCTTCTAGTTAATTAGTTTATATGATTTAATAATGATTTGTGAAGTTCATTTATAGTAGATCTTTAAGATAAATTTTAGTTTAAAAAATGAAGAAAAATTAAAGTCAATACATAAATGTATTATAATTTATATGTATGATTTAATACCAAGAAATGAAATTTTAAGCTTTTATTCCTATGAATACTTTTTATATTGATAAAAAATTGCGACACATTTATAAACATAGAAAATTTCTTAAGGGTTAGTTTTAACTCGAATTTATATGCAATTCTTTTTTTTTTTTTTTTTTCATTTAATATTTATAATACATTTATAAATTAAGGATCA
This sequence comes from Caerostris extrusa, assembly GCA_021605095.1. NCBI lineage: Eukaryota > Metazoa > Arthropoda > Arachnida > Araneae > Araneidae > Caerostris > Caerostris extrusa. The sequence goes on along the minus strand of BPLR01021679.1, from coordinate 77,161 downwards.
CACAGAAATTGAACTAATAAAAATTTCACCTGTAGAATTATCACATCTTGAAGAATATGCAAATTACAGGAAACCACTAATGGCGCGGATATCACAATGACGAGAAAGAGAGGGGTATATATGAATGGTGGCAAAGAAGTAAAATTGTTCACAAGCGCTTTAAAAGCTTTCAGTGCAATAACCTCACAGTTATGGCAAAAGGAAGCATTTGGATGATTTTTTACGTGTAGAATTATCGGACGACTGGAATGTGGACGTTGAAGTATCCGAGGAACTTGAATCGCCCAGAGTGTCATTTCCAGGCTTTGGAACGATTCCAAGATGATGCTAATGCGAGTAGATGTTACAGCACAGGTCGCCCCCGAATTACAACGCCGAATGACGAGTTACTAAAAGAAACAGACGGAGGCATCAGACCTGTCTCGTCAGCTCTCTTCAGCTACCGGTACGACAGTTTCAAGGCAGACCGTGGACAGGGCAAAATGATCGTAGGCCTAAAATTTAACGCAACTCACTGTCACCTGAGATTAACCTAGTAGAGAGCATGGTGGCAACAGTGGTCTTTTGATGTTTTCCGACGAGTCCAGGTTTAGTTTGCAGTCTGATTCTCGCCGGACTTTCATATGGAGAGCGCCAGGTACCCGTTACCACCAAGAGAACACCATTGAACGACACCGTTACGGTGGTGCAGGATGGCTCGTTTGGGGAGGAATTATTCTTGGTTCCAGAACTGACCTGCATGTTCAGAGTGTAACGATGACAGGCCACATCTATCGGGATGTCATTCTGGAACAACATGTACGTTTGTTTCTGTTTATGGGCGCCAACGGGCCGACGGGGCGCCATGAGACGAATGCCTTCAATTGAGGATATCACCCGTATGGATTGGCCAGCATACTCACCGGACTTGAATCCAATAGAGCATGTGGGATATGTTTGGCCGACGAATTGCAGCCCGTCAACCCCATCCCACCTGGAACTTCGGAGGGCATTGCTTGATGAGTGGTGTAATATTCCCAAGATCAGATTGATAATTTGGTACTCAGCATGCCTAGGCGTTGTAAGGCCTGTATTGCATCGTCCGGGAGACATACTCCATATTAACCATCATACTAACCATGTTATACTGTTTTTTTGTAAATAGATTCTTTTGAAATTTGCTCCAGGGAGTAAAAATCGCAATTTTTATTAATTATGTCAAACATATAGCATCTTTTTTGCTCTTTACCTTTGTTTAATAAATAGACTTTACAAATAAGTCAAATTTGTTTTGCTTCTGTCCCTTTCTTTGCCTGAACTTCATTATCCTTAATTTATGGACATGAGTGTAGATATAGCATATTGCTTATGCTTAAAATTATGGGTTTACTTCTATTCAATTTCAGCTTACTAAGAAGTCCATAAAAAAAAAAAAAAAAAAAGAATATTTTTAAAATATACATACACTACATTATTTAATGAACAAAGAATAAAGCTAAACTTTTAATTTCCTTAATAATCATTCTAAGAATAGGAAACCTAAATTTTTTTTAGAAATTTTCAATTTCCAGAAATACCCCAATTTTTTTCCCAAACAAGAAAGTTTAATTTCACTCAAATTATTGGTATTGAAATTAATAATTATGGAGAATTTCATTTTCTTAATTGAGCACAGTTTATTTTAATACCTGATTCGTTGTATTGAAAAAAAGTTCTTAATTAAAGCGAATTAAAAGTAATTTGATTTCACTAATTGATAATTATATTTCACAAATAATTCTTTCCCAAATTCTTTTTCATATTATTCAGTATCTGAATAAAAGTCTGATATTTTCGGGATATAAATTATTTTACTTTTAATTACATGAAGTTTTTATATTTCTATAGAATTTCATAGAAATACATGAAATCAAATATTTGAGCTTAATTTAAGAGGAATTTTCTAAAATTGTTCTAAACTTGAAAAAAATAATTAATCCATTAAACATTAATAATGAACATGCGCTTAATGCATGGCCTTCCATTATTTTTGCTTGAACCACTATTAAAATTAAAATTTATGAATTTAATGTAAATTAGTGTTTAGAGTTTTTGGTACCATCTTTTCTATTTTATTTGTTTATATACGGTTTTAAAACTATCACTGGCAATATTTTCTATTAAAGATTTCTTATAAATGACAATAACAATAGTTAGGGCATTAAAAATTGCATTTATTTATTGTTATTTTAATGTTGGTTAAGTGATTAAAATGTTTCATTAAAATGTTGATATTTTTCTATTTCAACAAATTAAATGCGCACAAAGGTAAATTTGGTTTTATAAATAATTTTACTAAATGAGCTCTTATGATTGGCAAAACAAAAGTACACATAAGTAATTAAAATTTCCTTAAAGAAAATAAATATATATATAAATTCATATGATCCCTTGAATTTCATGAATTGTTTGGTTTGGTTTCTCGCTTTAAGGTAATTTTTATACACAGTTAGGCTAATTAAACCGGGACCTACAGTTTAACGTGGATTCTGAACCACTGACAAATATTCATGCTATCGTCAGGATTCGAACCTGAAAAGCTTAATTGACTAAATTGGCTAGCATAACCAATTGGCCATCAGGAGCTAAAACTAACCAATTAACCACCAGGCCGCTTATGAACTGTTTATGTTCATTAAAAAAACCTCCAATAAATGATACATTAGAAATCAATCTTCTTTCCAAACAAGATGTTATCAAATATTACTTCTAAAAAAAGTGCGTATTACATGTGGCCTGATGGCCAATTGGCTAGTGCTCTGGCCTTTGGTCCACAGGCTTCAGGTTGGAATCCTGGCATGGCATGGATGTTTGTAAATGTTATTAAATGACAAAGTGTGCATAAAATGATTATCCTCGTCAGGAAAAGAAACATAATTATTAACTGTGAAAATTTATACAAAAAAAATGATAAGTGTGTATTTTGAAAAGTTTAAGTTTTTAAATTAAACTTATTTTGAGAGACATTGATATTAAAGAGCAAATATTAAAATAAAATTTAAAAGTGACTGAATAAAGAAAGAGGTCAAGTTAAAAATCACCTGCCTCGCATTGTGTCAATTTTAATTATTTAATTATTTTTAATCAATGAATACATGGCAGATTCAGTGCTAATGAAAAAATTAGGATCAAGTGAAAAGTTTCAAAACTTATAAGATATTACTAGTTTAGAGGTAACTATTAAGCTAAAAAGTTTATACAATTATATGCGATCTAAAATATTCATTATATTAAGCGAAAATTACGCATATTAAATTTTTTTATAACAGAATTTTCTTTTTACACCATTAAATAGGTGAAGTTGTTATAATTGCTGCAAAAAAAAAAAAATAAAATATCTTAAAAATTAAAATTTAGAAAAATTTTAAATATTCTTTATTTTATTATATTTTTATATTAAGTAATTAGAGTTCCAAAATAAATGTAATGAATACAAAAATATTTCATTTATTTAAATATATTTACAATTTTATATTGGGATACTTTTATAGCACTGTTGAGCAGTGGATTGGACATTCTTACTAAAAATATTATGAATCTTAACAAAAGATTTAAAAAAAAATTTTAAAAATAAAAAGTTCTCTTTAAATCATTGAAGATATGTATATGCAGGATGGCCATAATTGAATTTATGTTTAGAGCTCAATTGTGAAGAAAGTATTTGGGTAAACGCAACATTATTTCACAAATTATTTTAACTATGGGAAAATGGCTTATTAAGAAAAACATTTTCGATACCAGGAGCAAAAGTATTGCTACAGACTGATTGTAAGATAGAAAATAAGCATAAAAACTAAAAAAAAAAGAACATTTCTTGTGACCGATTAACATTAAAAGGGTATTTAAAAACAAATTCTTAGCTATATATAATAATAAAGAGAATCAACTGTAGCTACAATACACTTTAAACTTTCAGCTATTATATATACATAACATAGATTATCCATATAATAACATAGATATTATAACATAGATATCCCCATAGATTAACATTAGTGAAGTATATTGTAAAATCAAACAACAGTCCAGAATTTTTAATCAATTCTACCTAAGAGAAGATAGGATTAACTTCGTTCTCCGAAGTCGCTACGACCTGCTCCCATTGATTGTTTAACGGAATAAGTTACTTTTGGGCACCTTCCAAATAATGATTCTCCTTTAATCAGTTGTGTGTTTCTAAAAACGGTAGAAAGATTACTCCGATTGTTATACTATTATTAGATTTACATTAGGAGATTTTGAAAATCGAGATTTATGAATATCACCATCATGCCATTTCTCTTAACTCATAGTTTTAATGAGTCATTATTACAAGTATCATAAACTAACTTACAGTGCGATAGAGTTAATTTCGCAATAGATATCTTGAAAATTCAAGTCTGTATACTATTGGCGATATTCGACGATTTTATGCTCCCATTAGAATTTGTTGAATTTGGTAAGTGCGCACTGCGATTTTCCAGAGAAATATGTGCCCAAAAAATAAAAATAAATAATTTTTCTTTTTCTTGTCAATTTTCTCCTTCAAAGACGGCTTTCATTAAAAACAACTAAATTTTCTAGTTACACTTTTTCTTCTTTTCTTCACATAAAAGTCGCCAAAGAGCAATAATGCACCTAAAATGGTTTCGAGGAATTAGGAACGGTAACTTTGTAGCTTCTATGTGATTGTACAATGTCAAAAAAATTTCCATTGCAGCCTCTGAGAATCCACTGCTTGTAAGAAATAATCTGTGGAGTTGACCATCTGGATATAAAACTATGAGGCGCTTGTAGCGGAATCTTATTCCTCAGAAATTTTTATGTAGTGCGCGTACAATTATTTGTACGTTTTTAAATACACCTCGACTTCAAAAAATTTGAGAATCACTGCTTTAGAGCTTAATGACTAACATGAAATTTAAATTTTCTTTCATAACAAACAATTCTTGTCTCTTCCTCATTAATATAGTAAAAATAAATTTTCAGATCCTTCTTAATGAATGTAGGTGTTAATTAGTACATTTATTCTTATTACAAGCATATTTATAAAAAAATTGATTTATAATATAATTCCTAAAATTTAAAAGATGGAGAAAAAAATAGAAAAGAAATAGATTCAAACTATTAAAATTCAACAAATTTTTTGATAATAGCTTATTCTATAGTCTAGCATTCTCGGGTATAAATATTAAGAAATAATAAATTGTAGATTTATTAACAACAAAAAAAAAATTCCTAACAAAATTAATGGAGTAATCAGGCGACTATATTTTTTAATATCTGTGAATTTTATATATAAACAATAGCATCTTGGTTTGAAAAATATATTTCCAAAACAAGATATTTTTTAAACTTTTGAAAGATAACCTTATTTTCAGGCATTTTCAAATATTTTTTTATTTCTGTTTTAAAACAAATGTAATTTTGTTTTGAATAGTGCAGAGTATTTTGTGAATGCACAGAAAATTTAAAAGAAAAAAATATGGTATGGATGTTCAAAAAACTCATGAAATATTCAAGCTTAAAATACTCTTGTATTTAAAAATTCAGTATTTGTAAGTATTTTTTGATATTGTAACTTTTTACATCGCAAGTGATTTCGCTTTTCTTGAGATATTCTCTTGTCATTGGTCTATTTTTGTCTTATATTGATATACGAGTTTTTCTGAAATTGTAAACAACTCTTGATAAGAAAGCGAAAACTTTCAGTTTTAAGATACAATTTTATAAAATTGTATATTATTTATATACGTAACTTTATTGGAACCGACATGAATTTTAAATTTTTCGAAAACACGAAATAAAAATGATTCTTCGGATAAAGTCACTCTTGCGTTACTAAATTAGATCAAAATCTTTTTCTGATATTATTTACATGAAAATATTTCCTTTTTTTATTATTTCAGCATTTTTATTTATCAACAACGTCACAAACACGCTCGTTTTGCAGATAAATTTACTTTACTGGTAGACATTTTAATATTTAGTACTACCGAATCTTTCAAAATAAAATTGTGTAAAATATATATATATTTTTTTTGTCAACAGTGAAAAATCTTTGTAACTGATTTAATTCTTATTATTCTAAGAAAATCAGTGAAAAATAAATATTATCGATTTAAACATTTAAGCTATCCTTAAAACAATCAATGATTAATAATGATAGTTAGAAAAAAATCAGTAATTGATAATGATAGTTAGAAAAAAATCAGTAATTGATAATGATAGTTAGAAAAAATCAGTAATTGATAATGATAGTTAGAAAAAAATCAGTAATTGATAATGATAGTTAGAAAAATCAGTAATTGATAATAATAATTAGAAAAATCAGTAATTGATAATAATAATTAGAAAAAATCAGTAATTGATAATAATAATTAGAAAAATCAGTAATTGATAATAATAGTTAGAAAAAAACTCAGTAATTGACAATAGAAAAAAAAAAAATTAGTAATAGTTGAAAATCAATAATAGTAGCTGAAAAAAATTATTAATAATAATAGTTAATAAGCCAAATAAATGCTAGTATGCATATTAGTGTTGTTTAAAAAATTTTTATTCATAAATTGTAATGTCAAACTTTTTAAATACAAATAAAGGCTTACAAATATTTCCTACCCTCACTCTATATATTATCTGACTTATGGAATGCTACTCTATTAACAAAGCTAAAATATACACCAACATTTAATATTCAATGAAACCATTAAGATTACTACATGAATTCAATTCAAAACGAATCGTAACATGCCTTTTACTGTTTACAATGTAAAAATTTTTTTCATAAAATTTTTTGAACTTTCTAGCTAGTTTACATAAGAAAAATTTTATTTCCTTAAGATTCAAATTTATAATATGTCGTTTCTACCATCGTTTTCTCATTATCGAAAATATTACTTCAATCTACTATCTCACACACTTCATTCACCTTCGTGTTATAATAACTATCGAAAAGATTCTTCGTGTTAAAGAATATGTTTGCAATAGAGATCAAGAACAGTTCCAAAAATGGCTTAAAAATCATTAATATGTGTACAATGTTTCATTTATTTATAGAAATGCATCTTGGGTTATGTGGATTTTCAAATATTTTTCTTTGAATTTACAATGATGCTTATTTAGAATTATTCAGTAATGTAGTTGTCAATTAAGCAGATTAAATTGAAGCCCAAATAATTTCAATTCATTGACAATGAATTGAAATTATTTGGAACTTGACAATGAATTGAAATTATTTGGAACTTGACAATGAATTGAAATTATTTGGAACTTGACAATGAATTGAAATTATTTGGAACTTGACAATGAATTGAAATTATTTGGAACTTGACAATGAATTGAAATTATTTGGAACTTGACAATGAATTGAAATTATTTGGAACTTGACAATGAATTGAAATTATTTGGAACTTGACAATGAATTGAAATTATTTGGAACTTGACAATGAATTGAAATTATTTGGAACTTGACAATGAATTGAAATTATTTGGAACTTGACAATGAATTGAAATTATTTGGAACTTGACAATGAATTGAAATTATTTGGAACTTGACAATGAATTGAAATTATTTGGAACTTGACAATGAATTGAAATTATTTGGAACTTGAGAATGAATTGAAATTATTTGGAACTTGAGAATGAATTGAAATTATTTGGAACTTGACAATGAATTGAAATTATTTGGAACTTGACAATGAATTGAAATTATTTGGAACTTGACAATGAATTGAAATTATTTGGAACTTGACAATGAATTGAAATTATTTGGAACTTGACAATGAATTGAAATTATTTGGAACTTGACAATGAATTGAAATTATTTGGACTTGACAATGAATTGAAATTATTTGGACTTGACAAGTCCAAATAATTTCAATTAATTGTTAACAATAAATTGATAATAACTAATAATTCAAACTCAATAACCTAAATAAATGTTCTTTGAGTTACATTACGCATATTATCAATGAAATTACATGAAACATAAATGAGCAAAGTACAGAGAAATAGAAACACTTGCAATCGACATAAAAATTATTTAAATGAAATTCAAATGAAAAAAATAATTCGGTCGGTTTCCAGAATAGTTTGCAGACGTCTAATTATAAATTTCTCTTTCTAACAATTTAGTATAGAATGCAGAAAACTTGATGCCATCTAAAAATATTAAAAAACATTAAACAATTAAATAAAAAATTAATCAAGATGTCTATTTGACTGTAACTGAAATAAATTAATTTTTAGTATCTTGTTAAATGTTTCATCCCCATTTAAAGAATTTTTTTGTAAATAAAATGAAATGCAAGTATGAATGAGGAGCTTTTTGAAAGTCCACTGTAGCATAAAAAGTAGTTCCAGCAAAATCATCAACTGTTTGTGTAACATTTAATATTCCACAATTCGCAGGGGCTTTCGGTTGACATAACGCCCCAAGGTCTCCAACAAACTCAACTCCGGCGACAAATTCAAAGTGTCCTTACAGTTTGCCCCTGGGGAAAATAAACCCCTCGGAGTCAAAAAAGATACGGCGAAACGTGTAGAGAAAATTTGTGAGGAAAGAATATAATAATAGGCTGGAAATAGCGCAGGCAGTCGGTTGATAATTCTAAGAAACACTCGATACAAACCACTCCCCGTGGAGTTCTTTTTGTCGTCAAGAGAGTTCTACTTTTCTTCTAGAAAGAAAAAGAACTTTCTTTTCTGTAAAAAAAAAAAAAAAAAAGGAAGTCAATTCCTCAGATGAGATGTGTATTTGCTTAAAGGAACCGAGTCGAGATACTTGCAGAAATAACAGAATTTATTCCTACCTAGCACTGTACTAGTCATGATGTAATTCCAGTTCCTGCATTCTGAGGAAAGCATAGCATTATAGAAATGGGTACTCAAATTATATTCTCTAATGCAAAAGAAATACGTATTTATTTGACAATCGATATGTACAAATAAGACTTCAATGTTTTTGCCCAGGTTGGTGTCAGAAACGACTGAAAGATTCTTAATTTACTCGTAACACATTTTAGGTTATCTAGATTTTGAAATATTTCTCCTTGAATTGACACCGATGCATGTTTAGAATTGCGTGCCAAAATAACAGAATTTATTTCTATGTATCATTGTGCAAATGATGTAATTCTAGGTTTTTTTTTTATTCACAGGAAAACATACTAAATAAATTAGAACAAAAAAAAAAAAAAATAGTTTTCTCTAGCAAATATAATGTGTGTTTATTTGCTAATCCATATGTTTAAATAAGACTGCAATGTTTGTACTTGGATTGATGTCAGATATGACTGAAGATCAAGTTCATTATCAAAATCACATAAAAACAATAACTGTACAATTCTTTTATTTACTCATAACAAAGTATCTTAGATTGCCTACATTTTAAAATATTTATCCTTGAGTTTACATTGATGTGCATTTCGAATTATATGTAAATAATGATTGTATATGATTATTGTATTGTAGTGATCATGCAAAGTAATCTTAGATTATTTTGCATAAACATACTACAATTAGATTTTTCTTTCAATCAAACTGTTTAAATCGTCTCTAAACAAACTGTATGCTTTACTATTTATTTTAAATGCCTTATGCTAGGAAAATTTGTTGAGTTTGATATTTTGAAAAAGTATAATGTGTCGATAATAATATTCATGAATTTTTGAATTGCTAGACAACATAAAATAAAATAGGGATCAGATGATTAACTTTCTATAATTTAAAATGTAAAAGAAAAAAAAGTAAAAAATAACCGAGACTTATTTAATCCAAGTATATTTTTGAAGAGACAAATATAAACAAACTGTATGCCTTACTATTCGTTTTAAATGCCTTATGATAGAAAAATTTGTTAATATCGTTAGATATCTTGAAAATTTTTTAAAGAATAGTATGTCTACTCAAATAATATTCATGAATTTCTGAATTCTTAGACAAAATAAAATAAGGGCAAATAATTAATCATACAAATTACTCCATTATATAAAATGTAAAAGGAAAAAAACAGTCTTATTTAAACCAAAACATATTTTTGAAGAGATTTTTTTCATTTTAAAGTTATGTAAAGCTAAAACAAATGGATTTTTCTGTCCAACTGAAGGCCCAGATATAGATATTCATCATTTACAACTAAAACAATCTTCATAGAAAAATTTGAGAATCTACTATAAAAAAAATTAAACATCGATGCTCCCATTGTAACTGGATTTCTTTTTTTTTTATTGTATTGTTTCTTTAATTTACAGTTATAATCGGTGAAGAATTAGTAAAATAAAGTTAAATAGAGTCAAGTAATCGTAAGAAATAGGCCATAAAACCCCAAAGCAAATGATTCTGAATTACTTTACTACTATTATCAACAGCCATAGATTATTTAATCACCTATTCGTGATTTAACACTCAGACGCACAAGAAGTTGCATTTTAAGTATCCTGTACTTCCTTTTAACGATTTAAACTCTCGTACCACTATTATCAACAGCTATAGATTATTTAATCACCTATTCGTGGTTTAACACTCAGACTCACAAGGAGAAGTTGCATTTTAATTATCCTGTACTTCCTTTTAACGATTTAAACTCGTAAGCGTACTCATGTCAAAACATGTTCGTTTTTCTATTTAATTTTCTTGTCTTTCTACGTGAAGCGCGAATAACCACGCAAATTTAATTTCCAAATGTGAATTCATTAAATCGTAGTTTGGAGCGAAAGAGTGGAAGATTTTTTTCCTCCTATCTCCTCAGAAATTCTTTGATAAGTTCAGTGAAACGCAATTAAAAGGTTTTCACATTGCTCAAAGCAAATAAGTAAGTAATTGAATGAAAGAAAAAAAAAAAAAAAATATCTTTAGCTCCTCGAAGATGCGATTTCATTTTACTTTTTACGTAAAAGTATGGAAACGAGAGATAAATTAATTGCTTGAAATTGCAAATCTCAGAAAAAGATCTCCCATTTTCTCTTTCTTTTTTTTTTTTGAATCACTGAAGAAATTTGCTTCAGTTATATTAGATTTTAGGAAATGATTCGATGTAATAAAGGACATCAAAGGACAGCTATTCATTTAAAAGTGAAAAAAGTGGCTAAAAAAAAAGTTTAAAAACTTTGTGGTAATGTTAACTTCACTGTCTTAAAAAGTCAACTTTCTAACGAAGAGCATTTTAACAGTTTAATATCCTATAAGTACCTTTCTAATTTTATGATCAAATTGTAAATCGCATAGCTGTAATATTTTCCGAAGTTAATTAAATGGCTGACATTTAATATTGATATTTATTTAACAGTGTTTCCTGTTCACTTTCATTCAGTTTGCAAATCTCAGAAAAAGATATCCCATTTTCTGTTTTTTAATCACTGAAGGTATTTTCTTCGGTTATATTAGATTTTAGAAATGATTCTTTGTAATAAAGGACATCAAAAATACAGTTATTAATAGAGAAAAAAATGAATAAACAAATTAAAAAAACTTTGTGGTAATAATAACTTCACTGCCTTAAAAAGTCAACTTTCTAACGAAGAGCATTTTAATAGTTTAATATCGTATAAGTAGATCTCTAATTTACGATCTAAATTACGATTTTACTAAACTCTAAGATAATTGAAGTACATTTCTTCAGTGATTAAAAAAAGAGAAAATGGGAGAGATCACTTTGATTTAACGCATGTCAGTAATATTTTCTGAAGCTAAAAATTTGGTGTTGATATTTTTATTTAACAGTGTTTATCTTCACTTTGATAAAATTTTTGTGTATATATTTTGTACAGAAAAGCCCATTTCATATGGAAGAGAGTTTTAAATGCCTTTTAATTAGAAACTTTTCAATACTAGTTTCTAAATTGTCATCTAAAGACAAATCCAATTAAACTAATGGAGAGAGTTTACACATTTATGTAATGATTTTAACGATATAACAAATATGATAATTTTTAACATATTCAGTCTGATAACCCCTTTATTAAACTATCATATTACATATTGATTTCCAAGATAAAAAAAAGCTTTTCTTAAAAAACAGCAAAGCTGATTTTCTTTCCTCCTCCTCCACAGTCTTCCAGAGTCTATCAAATGTTTCGGGATGATGTCGATGCAGATCTTGCTTTAAAAGCCCAGATGTGCAGTAATCCATAGCAGACACATTAAAGGGCTTGGTTGGATGCATTTAAATGAAATAACTTCAATTCCTGTTTCATTTCACACTTTTGAAATAGAGAGTAGTAGATTCATAGATATGACTGGTAGCCTTATCTTAGTGAATCTTAACACAATGAAGATTGTTTAGGTAAAGTGAGGGAATGTCTTGTTTGAAAATAGGTGTTAAAATATATTTCTGATAGTAATCGAGTTAAAATAATTTTTTTTTCTGTTTTCATTAAGTTTTCCGTTATAAGAGAATTCAGCAATAATTATAAAACATACAGTAAAACATTCCTTGTTTTCTTTGTACTAACATTTCAGGTACTGTTCTCCTCTTTTCGGTAGTTAATCGATCTCTTTTTATTGCAATAAATATGTATCCAACCTTCAACTGTAATTACACACATCCATGTTTCACCAGCTAAACAATTTTCATATAACAATTTGCACATAGTCTCAGACTGAGAAATATGTTTTGATGTTAGCCTGTGAACGTCATGGTGCTTTTTTTTTATCAGCTGAAAATCAGATATTATTTTGTTTAAATTTTCTAGTAATACTTCTTTGGGAGGTGCAATTGTCTTTTAAAACAAGTGAAGCAATTTTAGATATAATAAGAGGTGTACGTCCCTTTGTAAAGGTTTGCATTTATCCTTTTTCCCCATTCAAATGTAATTTTTGACGTTTCTTTTTTATGTTGTTTCTCATCTTATTTGACCGACGGCAACATCAAGACAAAGTCCATGAACCCGTGTGTTTTTCAAACAATGAAAAATCACTCCAGGACTTGAGCGCAACTGGCCCTTCTGGTAACCAGTGGTAGTTTAAATATGTGAAGAGTTGAGTCAAGCTATATTTTTGGGCAAAGCGGATAAACCTTAAGGCTTGACACCTAGTTTTGAGCACGAAGATGACCACTGCGGAGCCAAGCAAGAGCAGTCTGTTCGGATCTACTAGCTCCAATTAAATCGACACCAGGACAGTTACAATCATATTACTCACGCACTGAGTTTTTTTTTCTCCATGAGGAGTTGATAACTAATTTGACTATAGAGGCAAGTTGCTAGAAAGACACAGCCACCATCAGTAGAATTCTTTTTAGGCTTCTTTATCTGTAATATCATTTATTTTATGCGCAGAAATATTAAAGTCACGCTTTTCATCTTTTAATAAAAGCATTTCTCTTCTTAAAAAGCAAACATATTACCTTCGATACATAGTTTATTTTTTTCAATAGCGTATTCAAGTAAAAAATTAATTTTAATGAAGCAGACAATAATTAAATCATATTCCGAACTGATTCATTCATTTAGGTTTTTTTTTAACTCATTTAAATTTAATTCATGGAGAAAATCAAATTACAAAAATGTCTGAAAACTTTCTGTAAAACAGTTAAAATTCTGCATATCTTGAATCTTATTTAAATTTCTTAAGAGTACTAAAACATTCCATTCAACTTTGGTTAAATGTTTCCGTCTTTACTTTTTAATTCATCTGATTCTTTTCTTCTCAATTCATTTTTCACAAAAGCTCTTTGTCTTGCTAATACTTTTATGCTTGATTGATCCTTCTAAAATGTTTATTCGTAGAATTTAATTAGAAAATAAATCATCCTTGTAAATTTTTCAGTATGCTCTCAATAATCTAATGCAAATTTAATTTTTTTACAGATGTGTTACTGTAAGTAATTTTTTTATTTCATGAAAACAAATTTATAAGTTTCCGCATTATACTGAAATTTTTCTAATTTTTGCTCACTATATGTTACGCATTCAAAATTTTAATTAAAATGCTTCTTTTAAATTCATTTTAAGCGATTTAATGCAACTTTGAATAAACAAAAACAAAAGGATTAAATTTAACATATTGTAATAGGATTATATTTAAAAAGAATGATATTTGAGCACAAATGCATTCTGTAACAAATCATTCGTTAATATGCGCATTGTTTGTACTTTTTAAACTTTATGAGAATGATAAATATGCTAGACAAACTTCAGATTTTTTATTATAATAAGAAAAAAGGCTAATTGTTGTTTAAAAATAAAAGTGATTGCTTTTTATTTATTGTTTATTACAATTTAATTCTTCAGATAAACTTAGAATGTTACATTTCATAATATCACTTTTTAGTTTATTTTGATTCATATTATGTAAGCCATGCATAAAAAATAGAGAAGTCCTCAAGAATATAGTATAAAAATATATATTGTTGCATAACTATTTACTAGTTAGTTGTCGGAATTGACTGTTGAAAGCTAAATAAAAAAACAAATATACAATATTTTCCCCTTTAAAATTCATATGACATCCATTTTAAATCTAATGTTTTTAATTAATCCATAATATCATGCTTCTCTCTTGTGGCCATTGGTAGCAAGGTTTGGTTTGGTTTGACGCTCTACGGTCATTTTTTTGCACACTTTGGGGTTTAGTAGCAACGAAATGAGTTTATAAAATGCTGCGTTGCAGACACCATTTCGAAAAAGCAGCCTCTTATATGACGCGTGTTATATCGACAGTCAAGTTTGTAGCTTTTCAACTCATGTGTTTGTCAGATTTTCTTATATTGTAGACAAATGTGGAGCAGTAAAATCCTCAAAGTCTGAAAGACACTACCTTATGGGAGACTGCAAAAGAGTGGTGTTCTTACAATAAAATTTCAACGTAATTCTAGGTGGCATTTGAAAATAATAATTCCAGTTTCCTAGCTGTATTCTTTTATTCCTTATTGTTGTCATATTTCTAATATTTTAATTACACTAAAAGAGAAATCTTTGATGAAGCAAAAAGATTCCTTAATAATTTCTTAAGTTATTCAAAATCTTTCTATATTTACGCCAGTGATAAATCAGCGTTAATTATATTATTATTAGAAAATTTTTGCATATAATCATTTCAAGATGCATAGATATTTATATTTACTCTAATTTCTATGGATATTAAAATTATTGTATATTTCATTAAAATTGTTTAATTTATTCAAAGAGAAAAACGAATTTCAATTAATTGGATGAAAGAATATGCAAATATATTTAAATTTCTATTAAATATACTTTAAGAGTTTAATTAGTAGTTAATATAGCCGAGATTTTAGAAGTCTGATATAATTTAAACAAATTTTAACTAGGGTAATTCTAGAAAATATATTTTGGAAAATAATTGATTTAACTATCTTCATCAAAACTACATGAAGATTAACACAAAATTTACTACTTGCATAAAAAATTGATAAAATTTTTAACTTCAGAGAGAATTAACAGTTTACCGTCTGCTTAAATAACCTTGTTTTCAATTTATAGAAGTTCAGTTTAAAATTTTAATACAGCATGCAAAAAATTTTAAGCTTTAACAATTTATTCGTAAAAACTTCATTTGATTTTTATATTGATTATGATTCAAAATGATCGCATAATAAAAACATTATATATATATATATATATATTCAACTTACAAAAGGCTATTTAATTTCCATAACCATTTCTTTATGTTAAATTTTACAAGAATTGGAATTTTCATTCATTTTTTAAGAAAGAATATCTATTAAAAATTAACTGTTAAAAACAAAACGCAAAAAATATTTTTAAAAACATACTAATGTCAATATCAACAGCAAAAATTTATCAAAAAATAATAAAACTTCTTGAAGATATTGCAATACTCCAAAACCTTCTTAATTTATATCTTTATAATTAATATTTTGATGATATAAAGAGGAATGCACGGCCTTGAGAAAGCGCGACCGGCATGCAATTAGTTATTTAGCCTCAAGTTGCACAAAGAAAAATCCCCAAAATTATCTACTTCTGTTTAATTTCTTTGTATGCATAAAAATATAATTCAATTAATTAAATAATACAATGAAAAAGCAATTATAGAATTTGATGCATGATATTACATTAATTTAATAATTGCTTTACAATTTGATTCGATTTTTGTAGTAACCAAGAGCAAAAGTGATTAGTCAAATGTTTCTTTTTTCTTTTTTTTTTTTCATTTATTTCTTTTTGATAACAAGCATTTTTAGGCAGGGATATGTGCTAATCTAAACAGGCTTAAAGTGGGCATTTTAACGAATTATTTAGCTGCAATCACATTGCTTTGCAAAACATCTACTTTTCTAACAAAATTATGTAGATTGATATCCAGATTGCAGGTTAGAACATTATTGCAAAGGATCTAATCTTCTAATTTGTAATAAAATAGAAAACATTGGATAACATCGTTGTTAATATTTAGATGATTACTTTTTCATAAAACTAATGCTGGATAATGTACTTCATTTTAATTTTTTTCAAAATATGAAAATCGTCCTAAAGATTTTACATATGATGATTGTCAGCATAGGACTTGCAAGTCATGGTCTGTTGATTTACGATATATACTTTTACTTTGACAATTTTGTATCCGGCTTCTAACCCATATGAAACGCAATTGTATCCTCTCTGTAATGTATGAGGCCATTCTTTTAATCAACAAGTTTTCAATAAATGCTATTAATAATTAATTTGAATTGATATTTGCATTTAAAATATATTTTTAATTTTGTCCTAGAAGATCTTTATCAATTTCTAAAACGTAATAAATCTGTTTTTACATTTAGGCTTTTCCCTATATTGATTTCTTAGAGAAACGAACCATTAATGATTAATAATTGTAAAAGTGCAGTTATTTTTAATTTAATTAATAACGAGATATAATAATTAAAATGAAACTTATAGATTAAGCTGATTTTACAACATTTTGCTTAACATTTACTCGCAGTTGTTTGCGCTTTTTTAGATACAGTTCTACCTTTAAAAACATTTGAGAAATGGACCATAAAAGGAATGAATATTCATCAGTAAAAAATCCATTGTGTCCGACTTCGGGAGAATTAATGCATCACATCCGATCTCAACTTTAATTCATTTAAGGACCGAAATGTATGCAAATAAGTTTATATCTAGAAAACGTGAACAATACCGGAAGTTACCGATCTTTTTCATTAAGACTCTACCTTTCATTGTAAGCTTCTTAATATTAATTATAGGAAACTAAGGCCTTATGAATTCCAGCTTTTCAGAGTTATTAAAAGCTTTGTCCATCTTCATTAGCTAAAAATTAATATCCCAACCAAGGATTAAAAAGAATATTTTCAAAAATATATATTTTTACGAACGCTTAAAAAGCGATAGCTTTCAAAGGTTTTCCTTTTCTTTTCTCAGAAACGTTTTCGGTGGTTCTCTTGAAACTAGATATGTATCATTCTAAAGTGATAAGTGGACGCATGGTGTATATAAAATGAAATAGCAGTAAAAAAATTCGGAACATAAATGATAGCACCACCACAGAACGTTGGTTTATTAACTATCATTTTCTCGACTCCCGCTTTTTTGAAAAATGCACCACTATCTACGTACGCACTTTTTGGCAAGAAGCTAACACATAATAAATTTCGCCGGTATACGAGGCGACATCATTATAAAAGATTTAACGTTCATGCCAAAAACCTTCCATGAATAACAACTGCATGTCGGACAGGCTCTACTAGAGCCATGAGTCATCCGCCCAGTTTATGCAGAACCGAGAACTGTTCCAATTTTGGTAAAATTGAGTGGAGAAAAGGTTTTATCAAAGAATTGAGTCTCTTAAAATCACTAGATAAATGCTCTAGTTAAAGGTTTTAAATTCTGAGGCGCATGGTTGATTACAAAAAAGGGAAATAAAAGAAACTTTCAAAATAAGATTATACTCTAAAACATTTCCAATCGAAGTGTTTGGATGTGTATTTCACCAACGTACGAATCTTGGTGTTAAAAAAAAACTGCAATATGTGGCGTTTTTAATAAACAATGTCATAAAAATAATTCTATACAAAAGGAAATTGCATTTTATCCTTTTATCAAATTTAATCATTTAGAACAAGGTTTTGCACAATTTAACTAACTAATACGTAATACAAAAATTACAAGGCAACAAAATTTAAGTTTACTTAAAATGCATTGTACATATTTAAGTGTTTTGAAATTATCTAAAATCTCACAGAAAGTTAATATATTCATAAATTTTATTTTTTGTTAATGTAAACGTTGCAAAAGTTCAATTAACGCAAAAATTTAAGCTGTCATGAACTGTCTAACTGCCATAAAACTGCCCTTTTCATTAAAATTAATCTTTTCTAGGTAAGTGAATGCTTTAAAGTTTCAAATAAACGCTTATAAGTTAAAAAGTATAACTAAGCTAAATCAGATGATTATTGTATTAAGTCTGCAAATTTTAGATTAATAAACAAAAATAGTTCTATTAGGAATAGGCAACATAAATTTGTAAAGATTATTTAATGGAACATTGAAGTACATTTTAAAACAACTTTTTTAAAGTATGTCTACAGAACTATTTTATTAAAAATTTAAGTTGATTAAGTAAAAAATTAATCAAATTAAAATATAAAATTCAAAAAAAAAATTTAATTCAAAAACAGTCAACTGATTGTAAAAAGGTATATATTGCTTAAACTATCTATATATCAGCAAATTTTATTATCAGAAAATAAAAGAACAAATTTTTTTATACAATATTCATAGATGAAATTTCCTCGGCTTATAGACTACTTGTAGTTGGTACCTGCATGAGCCTGATGGGCGCATTTCCATTGGTAATGCGACACCAACAATGACGAATCAGATTAACGATTGAGAATGATTGGCAGGTCAATCACAAATATGATTCGTCAAAGTTAACGTTTCACCCTAATTCTTTCTAGTTTGGAGTCGTTAGTTCTGAAATCGAAAAGAATTTGAATTTTGACATAGTCAAATATTGACTAGTTTTATAATTTTTATTCAATTAGATAAATATAGAGCAGTTAACCTTAAAAAAAAGTCTTTCCAAGAGGCATTAATTTCTCCTAAAAACGACAATATTGATTCATCGTAATGATAATCACATTGAAATTGTCACCATATATGGGAGATTTTCATGGATCAAT
Organism: Caerostris extrusa; assembly: GCA_021605095.1. Classification (NCBI taxonomy): domain Eukaryota; kingdom Metazoa; phylum Arthropoda; class Arachnida; order Araneae; family Araneidae; genus Caerostris; species Caerostris extrusa. The sequence goes on along the minus strand of BPLR01021679.1, from coordinate 58,056 downwards.
GCTTAAATAATGCAAACATTCGGAAAAAATTGAATTTTACCTTCAATTAATATTCTGTAATGTTATTTTGAAGAAAATATATTTAGATTCAAAATAGAAAATCTACGAATTAATCTCAAACAGTCGGAAGAAAAAGAAATATCGAATATTAAATGTAAGGTGATAAAATCCTTGAAATTAAAAAAATATGCTAAACATATTTAATGATTATACTTAAGCACTTTATTGAATTAAATGCCATTTTATTTAAGTATCTAGTTTATTTTGCTTTCTTAGTTTAAGTGTTTTTAAAAGTAAAATAATGTATGCTCTTAAGAGTTAATTTGGAGATGCTTTCAGAAGTATGATTAATTTTCCGCAACATCAAATAACTGGGAATATATCATTAGTGTACAAAAAAAGAAGACAACCATTTTTATTCGATTGTAGAAAATTAATTTCTCTGTCATCTATGTTCTAAACAAGAGAAAAAAATAGCTCGGAAAAATTGTAACCATTAACCATTGCCTGAAGTCATTAATCTTTTTAAGAAAGTAGATGAAATGATAACAAATGATTTCCCTCTTAAAAACCAGGAAACAACATTCAACATTAAAGAAATCTATGTAAATGTTGCTTTAGGATATTTAACAATGTTATATGTATGGCTTTTAATTAGTCCAGAAGACGAAATTGCTTAGGAATAAAGGACAAAATCCTATCTTGTATTAATTGCTTTTTTTATAGAAATGGCTAATGAAATAATAAAATGAGTTCATATTAGTTAATATTCATCGAAATAAATTAGTATCGGGTATTTAAAAGTCGTGAACGTCATACGCGAAATTACGTAATTATAAATAAACACACGCTATGTCTCTTCTATAGTGTAAATATTTATCGTAATCTTGAAAATGGTTAGAAATAAAAGAACTGACATGAACATAAAGCAATAAAAATTTTAACAAAATATTTATATTTATAATTAATTTTTATGTAATCAGAATAAATCTTTCGAACCAACAAATTTAAAACTCAATAGTTTAAAAATGTTGTATTTTGAGAAAAGAATGTATAAGTTGTAGATGAAAACAATAAATTTAAGAAAAAAAAAAGTGACAATAAAAGTGACATCTTGTAAAGTTACAGAGTTCCATGTAAAAAAGTTGTTAAACAAACGACAAAAGTTGCAAAGCGGACGAAGTTAAACGGTTGCTGAATTATAAATGATATTATAATGATTATTTTTTTTGTCGAAATGCACTATTTTTGATATTCTTGAAAAATAAAGTTTGTACCAAAAGTTGAAGTACAAGAGGAATTTTGTGTCTAATCGTCTAATTTGCAAACAAAGGAATATAAAAACATGAAATTTAGAAGAATAGCACATTACATCCTTTATTGAATTAACAAATTTTTAAAATTAAGCATGACATATAAGTGTAAATTTTCGGTGAAAAAAAAATTAATTGAATGAGTTTTTAATTAAATGTGCCTACCCCTAGTTGTAATGCATTGGCGGAATCGACTTTTCATACTGGCAATTAAATGTGACTCTAAATTAGAAGCAAAAACCCATACAAAGAGCAACACTTGTTCCAGCTCATTTAACACTCTAGGCACAGTGATGTGGTGTGATGATAGTAGCTCATTTAACAACATCAGAAGGAAACTTAAAGCACCTATCCGTCTGCAAAGATATTCTGAAAGATGCTCTATGGCATTAAAATCCGGAGATCACGCCATTCAGTTCGAATCTCCAAACCTTGATTCTTAAAATATTCATCAACAAGCCTATCTTGATGAAGTCGAACATTATTATCATTAGAATGAATTCATGATTAATAATATCAGCATATGATCTGATATGCATGGATTCAGAGTTCTTGTTACGATACCTCACAGCAGTCACAGTTCCTATATGGAACACATGCAAATTAGTATGATCATCCAGAGATAGTTCAGCTCAAACCGTAATTTTGTCTTTTCTACAACTGTTTTCAACAATATTAGATTGATAATATCTGATGTTTTGTTCTCTCCAGATCTATACTCTACTTGAATTACTCTCCAGAGAAAACCCCAGCTCTTCTGAGAAAAGTACAGAAACCCATTGCTGGCTTGTCCAGATAACGCTCTCTTGCCCAACATCTGTTTAGAGGGAAGCATACGAAAGGTGGTCTTGTAGAGTTCATGATTGTGAAACGTTTTCGCACTGTGCTAGCAGATATTCTCGTCCCTGTTACAGCGGAATAAACTCAAATGTATTGAGGTGCAGTAGTGTTCTTTCTTCTTGACCGAAAGAGATAGAAAATGATCGTCTGAAGGAGTTGTAATACATGGTCGACCTGAAAAAAGTATCTCTTAAACAGAATTTAGTATTGGTACCGATTCCAGATTTTTTTGTACATCACTGCAAAACATATTAAGACGTCTGACAGCTTCAGTTTATAACAATTCCCTGTCTATCTAATCAATCGCCATCCTAACGAATCGGGTTAACAACTTTTTAGATACTGACAATATTTTCGTACCAACAATAGAAGACCACCAAGAATTAATAAAAATCATACACAAACTGAAAAAGTGGGATAGTCACAATTTTTTTCAACTATTGCAGTGTCCTATTCTTAAAAGACTAGTCAGTATAACTCTTTCGTTAGATTTTTGAATTTTGCAAACCAGTGCAATTTTATTCTCTTTTGTAAAAATATCAGTGCCCTGCTAATGTCTTAGAAAAGTCTCAAAATTAAAAAGGTAAAAAATATTAAAAGGTGTTCATAAAATATATTTTTTGATTATTTCATGATTTCTAATGGAATGATATCTAAGGCTAGTGGAGAGGGAACAAATCTGTTTATTTTACTTTCGAATAAAAATATTTCTTAAGCCTTTAAAAATCCTCAAAAAGTCAATCAAAATCAATAAGTGCCTAAAAAAATAGTTTGACTCATACCAAAGGGCATATAAATAAGGACATATAAATAAAACTCAATGTCAGTCTTAAAAAAAAAATATTTGTTAGAATACAATAATCCTTTTAAATTTTTAGGAAAGGAATAGGTTTTTATTGGTTTAAACGGAAAGTAGCATTTTTAAAGTTTAATTTTACTAGTATTATGTTGTAAAAATAGTCGTATAAATCAATCGTATAACCTCGAAAACCAATTAAAATATTTTGAAATGTTAAAAATAAGTAACGTACTATTATCTCATTTTTTGTACTTCTACTGATCTAGTCATACAAATGGTAAATTTTTCAAAATGAAACAATTTAATGAATGCTTAATTATTAAATCTAATTTTCCAACCTTTCATAAGAAACTCTTATAAATGCTATGATGGGTTTCAAATTTTATTTTGAATTCCCATTAAATATATTCAAAATTTGAAACTTAGAATAGTTATACATAAAGCATATTTAAAGCAATAAGTGGGGGAAAAAAAGAACAAAAAAAACCTTTTGTATTGCTACGAAATCTTGCAGAAATTTTCTGCCATTCTTCTTGCCTAATCATTTTTCGATCGATTATAAATTAAATATTAAAGCCCTACAATTAAACTTACTATTTATTCATAAAACATTTCATAACATCCCTTTTTGCATTTCATTGAAAATAAAATCATTCGAAGCTTATTTTAACATTATGGATGCAATTCTTTCATAATTCCCAGGTGACTGAAACCTTTCCTCGACCCAAAAAGAAAAGTGGCAAAACATAAATATTAATGGAAATATAAAGAATCTGCATCGCTTAAGAAACTTCTGCCGCCTCCTTTCGTGTTCAGGCAGCAGATGTTGTAACAAAGACCATTTCGTTTCCTCTTTCCAGTGGAAGTTTCAACCTAGGTGAAAAATGTTTTGCTTTGAGGAATGAGGGCGAGGTTCATCTCTGTGTCAGCAGATGCTTTTAGAGTATTCAAATTTAAAAGCAACTGAGCTTTTCTTCAAATGTTAAGTTAGAGAAAATTGCGCGTGTTGTTTCGGTTATGCTCATAGGTTGTTTCGAAACAATCATCCCCTACTGAAAATCATAGCATTCTCATGGGAAAATTTCGCTCGCGTGTTTTTATATTGTTTCCATTCACACATTTTAAGGGGCTGCCGAAAAATTGCTGCAGGTCTCGAGGAAGGAAGATGAATAAATAATATTCAACCAGTTTAAGCAAGAACGTTGCAGTTTTATATCAATGTCTGTTTCCCAACCAGAAGATCTAAAGCAACTCTCATTTGAAGATTCTTATAAAGGTTAGGTTTTATGCATATATTTTATGCATATATATTATGAAAATATTTTTGTTCAGTTGTTGATTCAGGGAGTGAAATTTGAAATTAGACACTTTGGAATTTCGAAAGAGACTTGTATGTTTTCAAGGATATTCACTTCTGGCCATCTTAACACAACCTCGCTTTTGAGGTATGTGTTGCGATTACGGGCGAAATTGAAGTTTTTCAAATGCCAAATAGCATGAATGAATAATTTTTAGGTTTACATTTTTTGCTTAATAGTCTTTGGGCTGAATTTTGGCCAAGGCGTTTCTCTTATACCTCGTCTCAGAGCCCCACAGACTAACACTCAACGCTTGCTAGATCTCTCAACGAGCTTTAATAATTTCCCAATTAGCTACAATGTACTAATGTAAGTATTTATATCTCCTTTTTATGGCAATGAACAAGACCCCCAAAATTATAACATTTGATTATTAACAGAGAAAATAAGTCATTTTTTCATCTCTCTATCTTTTCAACAGCAATTTTAACTTGAACTATCATCGGCTCACATCAACAATAAAGGGAGTAGGAAGAAATTGCGAAATTTATTAACACTTCTTTCATTTCATTGTTATGTTTATTAATTACTGTGTGAAGATAAAAAATTTTTAAGCTTGTAAGCGTTCTAAAATGGTGCGTCTTTATCTTGTAATCTATAAAATACATTGTGTGGATACAGAAGAGCGTAAATTATTTGGCCAATGATTTTCCCGAAATGTTTTTTTAAAAAGTCTAAATGTTTCAGTAGCTTTAAATTTCGTAAAGAATTTTAGAGATTACATATATAAAGGGGAAGGAAACCAAAATATTTCAATGCTACTACAATTAAGTGGAAAGATTTTTATAGACGTAAATGTGAGTAAAATACCAAAGTTTCTATGAGTGTTGGACCTATTGCTTTCAAGAGTTAAACTAGTTTTGTTTATCCACTTCCAAATTGAGAGCTCATTGCCTGAGCCGATAAACTTCCTCCTGTGTCTACCAAATGCCATTAATTTTTTTTCTTCTCATCGGCACCTCTCAAATTAAGTTAATTTCAAAAGAAAATGATAAGAATCAACCAATGTAGAAGAATTTGAAGGCTGTCCGAAAACTGTAGATTAACTTCGTTATACGGCGTGAAACTTTGATTCTGCCATCGTCTTTTCAAGTTAACTGACGAAGGGTGAGAGTCGACAGTAATGGTCATTGGCCACTGCAGGGAATTGCTTAAATAGATTTGGGCTGTGTCTTAAATGGGGAGGCTCTATACTTCTTGGAGTCGAGGTTTTTCTCATAAGGCATTTAAAAAGTATAAAAAGAACAAAAAGTTTTCCTTCACTAATCAACCGCGCTGAAATTTATAAAGAGAATAAAAACGATAGAGAATGCAGCAAATTATGTAACGAAATTGACAATATCAGAACTAAGAGATATAGAATTTAAATTTGTTGTACACCTGAAGCAAGATAAAGCTAATTGGGACTAAAAATTCATAAGAGTATGATAAACTGAAAGTATTGATGAAATTGAATTAGAGATAACAATGAAACCTAGAAGCTCAATATGAAAAAAGAGTAAATTATATTGAAAGCATTAAAAATTTAAAAAAAAATTGTAACTTTATAAATAATAAAAAATATATAAATTATTTTAGAAATTGCAACGGTATTTAAATCTGCAGTTAGTTTAAAATCTATAGAAAGTTTAAATGAAAATTTTAAGTATAGGAATATATATTTAAATATTTTTTAATATCAATCAACTATAGAAATTGGTGATTATCCTAATAACTTCCACTCCCAGCTGTTTTCGAATAATCTGAGCTTTACTGTACCTCTAAAATTCATATATACACTTTAGATTGGTTTTAAGAATCATTTATTTAAAAGGATGACGTGATTTGTACTTACAGAAAATATATCATGCATTCAGCCAGCATGGCACAGTTAATGATCATTAAAAGTTTAAAAACAAAACCTATTCTCGACCATGTTAGTGGCGTCCACATTCAAAAAGGAATATTTTTTGTTTATTTTAAGGCATCTTTTTTTATACCAAAATTCAAAACTCAAATTGAACTATCATATTTTTTTGGAAACGACTTCAAATTTGTTTTTTTATTGGAATCAGAAATTGACATTGCATGTTTATTAAATACGACGTTTAATAAACATGCGACATATAACATATACATATTATTGTAAGTGTTCATATATTTTGAAAAATAATGATTCAGGTTCCTTAAAAATACATTGACATTTTAAACTTTGAATTATTTTTAAGCCAGAAAATAAATTTAATTACTGAATGATCTTAATTTACAATAGTTTAATAGTTAATTTATACATCAAAATGGGATATGATTTAATAATTTTTTTCACATAATACGAATTGATATGATCAGAAAAATTTCCTAAAAGAATTTTCATTTAACAATTTTTTGCTTTTAAATAAAACAATTTTACCAACAGACATCACTGTAAACTTTTATATTTACTTGTTGAGCGTTTGGTTTCTAAAACGTTTTTCTTGTATTTTCCTATTTGTTAGCTTCTTTCTCCTTTAAGAAATTATTAAGATAAATTTAGAATAGTAAAATCAATAATTTCTATAAATATGATCAAATGTTTTAAATATGTAGGCTTTCAACCATATATATGATTAACCATATACTGGTTCCTGCAGGCTTTTAACCATGGATACCAGACTTTTAAATTTTGAATAACTCTTATTTACAAAGCGTAAGACCAATTACTTTTGTACATTACTTCATAAGCGCCGACTTTTTCTAAAAACCGTATCACTTTAAACTTACTGTAAAGGATAAAACACGAAATGCTTTAACTCAGAAAATGGCTCCTGTGTTAAAACATCGAATGAAATGTCAATAGCGCAGTCATCTTCCCTTTTTGAGAAGGGTTTCGCTCGCCTGTCGAATGGCTCACTCTCTTAAATGACGGTGCTTTAGCCAAGGGTGCCTATTTTGTCAACAGGCAGTTTGTTTGCAGTTCACTCCAACTATGTTCCCGTGTCGTTTAAACCGCTTCTTTCGCAAGTTCTTCAATCAACAACACATTTCAGAACGAATTTAGATTGACTGCTCAGTCAACACTGATATTTAGTCAACAACTTATGGCGTCTGGTTGCAGTATTCAACTTAACAAAAAATAAAATAGTTTGTAAAGTGAAATATTTACCCCTTCAAAGTTCAGAAACCGTTTCAAAATTAGGAAATTTTTTTCCCCAAAGACGAATTTTTGTAAACATTTATAATATTTGGAGTAATCAGAGTGAATATTTAATTCTTTCATACCTTTGTCTTTGTCGAAAACAACTCTTCCTTTACTGAATATATTTTTGTTGTAGATGCACCAACATTAATGCACTTTTTGTTGATTTATCGAAATGTGTTTATAAAGTTACCAACTTCTTTTAACGCCACATATACACATTTTTTTAATTTATGTGTATGATACATTCAAATAAATATTTGAATGAATAATAATGAATTTAAATAAATATTTGAATGAAAGAAACTTAGCAGCTTTGAGCAGGAGTTTCTACCCATTTTAATCATGAGTTTTTAGTAAAACTTAAAATACATTTGCAACTTATTCAGACTGCTTGGACATATTTTTAAAAGGCCTTAATTACTACCACAATAAATAATTCAATACATTCGTTATTGATAGCTTCTCGTATTTCAGTGATTGAATTTAAATTTTGAGGTTTGCACAATATAAAGAAAACATTCTTTTAAAAAATGATTAGCATTTACATTTCTTTGGCCTGATTAAAAAGTATTGATACAAAATCCAGACTTAGTTATTTTAAACATCCTCTCCGTTGACAAATTTTAAAAACACACTTTCTTGTACGCCAAATTGTAAAACAGTGCATTATTGCCTACAGATTGCGAAAAATCTTTATATGCATACAAAACCCAGAAAATAATCCCCTTTTATTATTTCTATTATCAATTTATCATTATATTTTAATGAATGAACAAAGTTAATTTTTATATTCGTTACTTGTTTTTATTTTTATGAAACTTTAAATGTTACCTAAATCTTTTTTTGAGACTGAATTTGCTTTCAGAAATGAACATGTGCATTTGAATAAAAGGAGTTGATCAAGTTCCGTATTCAATGTCGGTATCTAGATGGTACAAGAGAAATGCTGCTAAAATCTGAATTTAATAGTGAGTATGAAGTCTTTTTTTTGTAAGATATTAAATATTCAGTGCATGATACTAGATACCAACGCCATAATACTAGTGGATACCATATTAGTGGACGGAAATTGATATTCATGTGACAGGTACATTACTTTTTAACTACATTTTGGACCTGATACATGCTATACATTTCTTCTAGTACCGAAAATATTTAAATAAAAAATGTATAGATGACTATAATGCATTAAAACTTTATTATCTATAATCTATTATAGTTTTGTTTACGTTCTTATAGACGTACTAATTTATCTCTACTTGCAAGCTCAAACTAAACGTTTCATTAAGAAGCGATAAAGTTTGAACATTTTACAATGGGAGCACCATGTCAATAGATCAATGTTGATTCTCAGTGCCACTCTAATTTAGAACGAACATTCCCAGGAGCACCATTCGAGGAATTAAAATCTTCCTGTCACCTCCTCGACCCTGTAGAGGGACTTTTCATCCTACTGGTTTATCATATTAGGCTGGCACTAATGTTGGAACTTTCTGTCCAGTTCACTTGCCGAACTTCGAATTTAGCTCTTTTAGATGTCAAGTCCAGTTCGCCATCAATTTGCTCCAACTCTTTAAATAGTTTTTGTTAAAGTAATTAATTTTTGGCATTCATTCATAAAATCATTATTTTAATGCTTTAAGTATATTTTTGATTACAAGAAATAAAAACTTATTATCATTTTGATCAATTTGAATTATACAAATAAACATTTTGATTCGTGAAAGTTAAAAAGAGCAACTGAAATTTTTCATTATTGCTACAAAAGATCAATTTAACCAAAACTTCAAAACTAGATCTTTATTTTAATGCGTTATATTACCATTTTTAATATCCTTAAAGAAATATTATTCCACACAATTATTTTTCAAAAATGTTCCATATTTCAATTTTATAGATATAAAATAGTCAATACTCCAGCTTCTCCCTTTCTGGTATTCAAAAATTTTAAAAGCGCCCTTATGTTATTATATCCAGACATGGATTTAAATATGCAAATTTCGCGCAGGTGTTGTTTTGGGCATTTGTTTACAATATTCGGAAAATATTACTTTTTTTCCCCGGGAGCCCAAGAAAGGAAAAACAAAATTTTTTTCCATCGAACCTTTTCGAATATTTGAAGAAAACCGACAGCACTTTGAATACCTCGATGAAATATTTGAAAACTAGCTGTTGGTTGTCTCCTTCCCAGACGGAGCTTATATGGAAACTGAAGCCACTTAGAAGTAGTTTGATTCGTACGGCGAAATCTAGTCGTCCATTTCAATTCCTGTCTCAACGGTATACGAATTTGCAGCCTCTCCCCATTCCTCAGCGACGAGGTGCTGGCGACAAAAATACCGATGTAAATTTACATGCCTGAACCATTTTCACTTTCCGGCTATTTGTATTCAAAAGGGTTCATCCAAACCAATGCACAGTGCAAAATACGGAAGAAGCACGTTTGGAGAAATGATTACCATACTATACTCCCGTTCGTTTTACATGCCAAAGTATCGAAACTGGCAGTTTAGTTTCATGGTTGGATGGTTATGTGCTGCTTAAAGAATTTCTGGAAACAACTGTCGTTTTTTGATTCCCCTTTGTACTGCAGCTATCCATCTCTACCTTCAAGGGATCTTTTTTATGACCTTCGGTTGGCTCACACGCTTTAGCTTTCGACAACTGTTTTTAATCTTAACGTTTGAAGGAAATGCCGTAAAAATTTCACATTCTATCCATCACACCATTCTTTATGTGTCTAGTTATAGCGGATAACTGCTGGAAGAGAAGTTACTATCTTTTTCAAAGTGCTAAATTAAACAGAAAGATAAAAGTTTTTTTAAACTTCTCTGTTCTTTTGTTTTAAAGGAATGGCTTTTCTTATGGAAGTAACCTTTGGAATTTTAAGGCATGTATAGTAATAAGAAACTATTCCATTTCATTTTAGGGGTCAGTATTTTTATAACATACGAACTTTTGCATTTAATGATACTTCTTACAAAGAATACTGAAACGTAAGTTGTCTGTAAATATTACAGATTTAGAAAAGTACAACAAAAATACTTATAGGACATTAAATATATTGGAAAATATCAAAATATCTCTAACTTGAATAAAAAGTATACACAGGCAAAGTATAATATTCATTTAATGCCAATTAATGATAATCTAAATGTCATCCAAAAATTTTGTTCATTAGCAAATTTTGCTGTGAAGGGAATCCATAATATTTTCAGCTAAAATATTTTATATAATTTTATAAAGAAAAAAACTCGAACTTGTAACTTTGGAAAAGAATGCAAGATATTCACGTTTTACCAAAAAGAAATTTTAACAATTATATCCTACAACACTGGTATTCAAAATTAAAAATTGCATATTTTGACGATTTACTGGAATTCACACAATAAAAAGTAAAAATAATGCTTTCTAAACAAGGAAACAAATTTAATGTTAAATACATAAATTTGTACGTTTATATGTAGCGTATATGCGTGTATTGTGCAGAAGTGCAATTACAATTTTCAAGGATCGTTCGCTCACACACCTCGCTGAATTTGTGTTGTTTTTGTAACATTTAGTAAAATTAAAAAGCAAACAATTAAAATGAGTAACTATCGCAGTTTGGATGATGAAACGATGTGCCAAATCGAGGGAAGACTGGAAGCAAGACAATCGCAGGAGCAGTTTGTTAGCGACTGAAATGTGACGTCAAGTCCTTTTCCAACTAATGGAAACAATTTAAAGATACTGAATCCATAGAGAGAAAGCCTTTGAAAGGGTCGCTATGTCAAATAAAGATCGACAGTTGTGTATTGCAATGAGGTGTAATAGGAATGAAAAACTTTTCAACTTTTCGTGACCTTCATGTGGCCACAACATCCCGAGTTTAAAGGGTTATGGGGCAGAAAGCGTGGAATTAGGGCCACAGTTCTGTAAGGATGTATCTTAAATTCACGGATGAATCCCAGTTCAGCTACATTCCTTATTCCCGGCGAAAGTTCACTAGAAGAGGATTACAACCTCCAGTTCTCCTAAAACATTTTGAAAAAAAAAAGGTACTATAGCAGGAAAGGTTTGATGTTCTAGGCAGACATATTGGATATGAGCACAGACTCCTATAGCCATGTCAGAGCTCTGCGATTGCTCTATAAGGATGAGATCTTGGGTCTTTTGTTCACCTTTACAGAGGTGAAGTTGGCCTGGATTACACTCTTAACATAATTCTTATAGGTTGATGATACTTGGCAGTTAGATGGCCAGACAGGTATTTAAACCTAAACTTTATATATCATGTATGGGACGCTTTTGGAGGATAATAGTAACACACCTTCTACCTCCTAGAATCATCCAGAACTTGAAAGCAGTTTTGGTCGTTTAGTGAGACTAACAAACATAAAATACAAATTACCTGATTACCAGTAGGAAATCACACGGTAAGATTTGTAGAGGGGAACCCATTTTTTAATCAGTACTCTAAGCCCTGTTGTAGATCTTTCGGCGCTGATGAGTCTCTCACTCGATTATGCATGTATCATAATTATAGTGTTATTTATTTTCGATTATATAGGCATAATTTCATTAAAACATGTGCCCAATAGTTAAGATATTCGACCAAAAGTGAGAAACTTCTAATAAAGTCTAATAAATCTAAGTAATAAAAGTCTTAAATTTGAACACAAGTGCATATAAACTTGCTCTCAGTCAAAAGCAATTTTTTTTTTGTCTACCCGTGGAACATAAACTATAGGCAATATGTTACTTATCATACAAATTTATAGAGATTATGATTGTAGTTGTCGCAATAGTAATAACATTAAGTTACTCCTACTTAATGCAATTTTGATTCTAAAAACACAATAGGGGAATTAAACTGACATTAAATCAAATTTAATACTTTTTGTTTTAATAATATCAACCTCCATTTAAGCTCAGTTATATTATGATATAAAAAATATAACCTCCTATATATAAACCTGCTCTCAGTCAAAAGCAATTTCTTTTATATCTACCCGTGGAACATAAACTATAGACAATATGCCACTTATTAGACAAATTCATAGATATCATGATTATAGTAATAGGAATAACACTCAGTTATTCCTACATGAAGTAATTATTTTGATTCGAATAATACAATATAGGTTTATTGACATAAATCAAATTCAATACTTTTTATGTTCTAATAATATCAACTCCCCATTTAAGCTCAGTTATATTATAATTACATTTCGGTTCGCAATATCGATATTATTTTTGCTTTTAATAATGTGATCCTCGTATATAACGAATACTTTTAGTATTGAGGGATTACTGGAAACCTTCAACATGGCTCTCATTATCCCCATAAATACGTCCCCGCATATTTATCAATACCGTAACAAACTGAAGCATTCCTAGAACTGCTTCTTTTTCTAAAGAATTCTGCGAAACTCAGTCCTCATTATTCCATATTAGGTTTCATTGGACATGAGGTTTAAGCAGAAATTCTATCGGCATCTATGTTCCTCTGAAGTTTTCGAATTAAGTACGTTATCGGTTCTATTCTTGGAATGTTGATGAAGCGCTTTGCAGGAATTATTAGTAAAAGTTCTGGATGCATCGAAAAATGATACGGAATATATTTCACTTTTTAAATTAAAACCTTGAAAAGTTTTGAATTCCATGACCTTACTGATGTAGTATTATTTCAGTCAAAATAATTGGTTAATATAAATGCATCAAATTGCTGAGAAAGTAATATTCGATAACATCGCCTTTATTTTTCTTATTAACATATATTTACATAATTATGTTTACATCGTTTGTGTTGGGAAAAAATTAAATAATTGTGATGCATATTAATGTTTTCAAGTTTATTAAAAATTATTATTAAATCATAACCTTTGCAATTCATTTAAGTTAATTGTAAAAGTAAATTATAATATTTGAAATAAAAATAAATTTTACTGAAATAGATTCTGAAAGCCTTTATAAGTCGATGGATTAAAATTATTTATATTCTTAACGAGCTAATTGTTACAAGATTTAAAAAAAAAAAAAAAAACAGAACAACAAAATATACGTTTCGTATTCGTTTTCCTTTTACAACAAAAAAGAGGAAAACGAAAATTTAAGTCGTAAAAAATAAGTTGAAATACAGGAGCTGAATTTTGATAAACTTTGATTACAAAATAACTTTGTCGGTATCTGAGCCCCTAACGTTCGCCATTACCAACGAATGCGGATGAAATTCCTCATGTTATTTCAAGTAAATACTCGAGAAACGTTATTAAAAAAACTCTTAAACTTACAGTTACAAAATTTTGAAAAAGTTAAATTACAGTATCCACTTTCATACATTGCTAATTAATGGGTGCAGCGATAAACCATGAATGACCTTGAAAGAATACTTGTAACAAGGAAATAGACTGACACTAAGCAAAAGTAGTAAAAAACAAAAAAGGACAAAGTAGCAAATCATTTAACAGAATTGCCCACCCTCCATTTCATGATTCTATGTCCACCAAAGTCCCCGTATTTCTCAATGAATTTTTAATTTGTGGGATACTTAAAATCAAAGTTTACACATGCTGTACGAAAACTATGATTCAAAGATATGGTTGGTGTATGGTTTAACCTTAGGTGTAAGATTTAACAGATTCATTTTGCTGCTGCACGTGCTTCAATGCTGTCCATTACCTGCCTCATACAAAGTGTCATCGCGTGTGAAGAAAATCTCAGGTGAGAGAAAAATTTGTGAAACGCTATAGATTATTTTATTTTTGTCTAAAGTGATTGTTTATCTTTTTTCAATGTTATTTTTTAGCTACGCTGATCAATTTCACGAATTAAAATAGTTTAATTTAGATAATTTAATTGAATTTTAAATAATGTAAAGTTTACGACTGATAACATTCATATAATTTATAAATATGTTATCGCAACATATATTCACTTGTATGAACTTGTTTTAAATTACTACCTTATGTCTTCGGTTTATTTTATGTTTTGATTGTAAATACGCTGCTGTCCTTTAAAATTGCAACATGAAAGAATGAAGGAAAAAATATCTATCTTATTTATAACCACATTAGCTATATATATTATATAACCATCCTATAATGCACAAAGGAGATAATTAAACTTTCATGCATTTTTGAGGTGCAAAACATGTAGAAAACAGTATCGCAAGCATCCGCCGCAGTCAGGAATAATAGTTGCAGTTACACATATTGATATAATATATATATATTTATTGGCATGTTTACATCTATTACAGAGAAAAAGGATGGGTGAAGAGTTTTGTTTCCCGCTATTAATGCATTAGATCACATCTTTGAACATATCAGAAACTCTTGGAATAAAAGTTCTTGCATAACACTCCCACCAGAAAAAATGGCTAATGCTATACGAAATTACTCTTTTGACGATTTTTATTTTAAAAGTAAGCATTTATCTGTTCGTTTTATTGTTAAAATAATATTTTTAAATAGAATTTGAAATTTTAGAAAAATTAAATTAATTTTTTTTTTTAAATATTATATTTTTTTAACAAGGATTTCTTAATATTGAATGATTTAAAAATCATTTTTCAAAATTTTATTAATATATTTCTCATGAAAACCTTTGTTATTGCAGATCGATAGTTTAAGTCAACTCAATAGATGGCAGCACAGTTGCTTATCCGTAATTGAATTGAGGGAAATTTTTCAGTTCTGATCAATCAATTATAAATACTTAGCTTAATGAAAAGTTGTTTACGGATAATAATATAATTTTTAAAGTAGGTTTTATTCCAAATGTTTCAATCCAAAGAAAAATTAGGAAGAATATGGGAGAATATTAAAATTTCCCTGTTCCTTTTTTTTTTTTTGTTTCAATTGTTCCATTAAAAGAATAAAAGTTTATCACGATTGTTTTATTCTTATTAAAAATATCTTAAAAATATATTTAAATTCAGAGTTTAAGTGCTACATTGTTCAGGGTTACTTGTCTTTGTAATGCTGCAGTATATACCAAATTGTATTTGATAAAATTAATGAAATTCAGAAAGAGTAATTATATTTTATGAATATATATCTTCTCAAATTTGTAGAGATTTCCAACTCTGCCCTTCAAGTGATAAATAGTATACTACTATTTTTTAATACTATGTATTATATAGTAATACATAGTATTAAAAAAATATGTAAAATTTGGAAGATCCATAAATTCTGAGAACTTTATTAGTATAGTATTAAACTAGAAAGAAAAATAATTAATACTATACAGACAAGAAGTAAATTTTTGAAGAACATTCACCTCATTTGTATAATTTGTTTACATACAAAGAATTAAAAATAAAATAAGCGACAATAAATCATCAGACATTATACTAGCAGTCATAGTTGAAATAGCTTAGGCAAACATTTTAAACTTTACTATATAGAGCTTCTCCATACTATTACAGAGTAGCTAACTCCTGATGTTAAATCTACCAATTTAATAAATATATTTGCAATGAGAAATAAAATTTAAAATATATCGTTAGCATCTGTGTAAAAATTCTCCAATATCTATCAATGCGCAAAAATCTTAATTTAATAGCATGAAATGAACTAAATTTCCCTTGTAAATTGCACATTTTGTTAGGAACTTCTGTAGTTTGATTTTACTTATTCCTTCATAAAAGAACACCATTAAACTACATCTTACGAGTCAAAATATACTTTAAAAAAATTAAACAGAATAAATATATGCATGTTTCATAACTAACGTACCTTTACGTACAAAGACTTCTAAAATTGAGTACAATTACTTTTAGCTTGAAAGCTACAATGAGATATGGTTTGTCTGTCTACGGTAATTTTGTGCTAATTAGACCGGGACCTACAGTTTAAAGTGGATTCTGAACCCTTAACAAACATCCATGCCACCGCTAGGATTCCAGAGCTCTAGCCAATTGGCCATCAGGCGGCGTTACGATTTGCGTGAAAAAATGTTCCAATAAGATTGTCTGTCCGATTTTTTTTTTTTAAATGTAAATTCCTTAAAACATGAAATGTCCATTTATCGTGCAATATGCCAAATAATTGTATTACTTAATAGATGAAAATCTTAAAACTGAAATGTCTAAAAAACTCGACACTTTTTAAATTATTTATTTTTTACTACAATAAGTTACTTTTACAAGCATACTTACTAACTTATCCAACTTAAAAAATATATTTAAATGACTTGATATTTATTAATAGTTTATAAGATAAAAATATCGAATTTAAATGAATTATTGTTTAAAGAAAGAAAACTAATCATTAATCTGTGAAATGAAGATCAATCTTTGCGAAATTTTGCACAGACATTTTGCCGATGTACGAATAACATTCAAAAAATGGTTTACAAAGATAGAACTTTAAAAATGAAGCTGGAAGAAACTGATCCTACAAAGAATTTTTAGCTTGACAGAAGAGGAATATTTTACATTAAGTAAAGGTGCAAAAAAAGGTGTACTAAAGCAAATGTCCCGAAAATTGTTCAAGTACTTTTAGAACTTTAGGTAAGTCTGTCTCTTATCAAATAGCGCTCAGAGCCCTTGAAAAACTTTTAGGGCCAGAGGTAAAAAATCCTTTAATAGTAAAATGAATAGAGCTAAGCATTTTACAAGCATTTATAAACCCAAAGAGTTTCGGAATGAATTATTGTAAGTGATAAAAATAAGTTAACTATTTTTGGCAATGACAGTTATAGTGTGATGAAAAACAAATATTGTTCTCTATCCATAAAATTAAATCCCAACTATGAAACATGGATAGTGTTAGTGAGAAATTTGTTATATATTAGACCAAAGAGTTAGAAAGTTTGCCTTTATGGAGGAAATATTGATCATGACCCTGTTTTAAACTGTAATTGATGTCAAAAATTATATTCCAAAAGACTATGACGCCAAGCATATATGTCTAATGTAATAAAAAATGACAACTATATTATCATAAATATCAATATAAAACGCCACCAAAATCTTCTAATTTAAATGCCAATGAGAACTTGTACTCAAGCATTAAAGTTTGTAGGCCATTAAAGGTCTTGTAAATGCTGTATTCAAGCATTTAAGAAGATTATATTATTACTATATATGTTCATATACAAATAAACAATTGTTCCCATACATGAGGGACATATAAATGTAAGTAAATGAAGACATTTAAAAGTTCTAGTATTTTACTTGTTAAATGTCTTATTTCAATGTTGGGAGACTGGCATGTAATTTATTTTATTTACATATTCTATTACACAAAGAATATTTTCCCTGTTTTGTCAGAATTCAGACAATGCTTTCTATATATTCAAATAATAAGCAGCTATTGTTTAATGTAATTATTTCGCATAATTAATTCAATAACTAAAAAATTAACAATGGCTGGTCAATTTGCCCAATTACCTCATTAGACAACACAAATTGAAGAGTTTCTCTAATCAATTCATTACACGTATATTAATTAATACTTCTAAATTTCAGAGAATGAACTGGCAGTCAAAATAATATATATATATATATATATATATTATTTTAATTGCAAAGTCATACTTTATAATTAATAAAAGATGGCTTTTACATTACATATTCCCTTAGTATGCGTTTGCTAGTTCTGTGAAAATAAAAATAATCAAATTCTGTTTGAATAAATGAAATTAATATTAAAAGAAATTCTCACTTAACTGAAAGGCAAAAGACACTAGAGAGAGAGGGGATTATAATTTAAAAAAATTCCTTTCCACAAAACAATTTTGTCTATTATTAGGCAAAGGCTTTTAAAAATATATTGCACATCATTTAAATTTTAAATTTTCATGTTTTACTAAAATTACACAGATACCCTTTTATTTAAAATAGCTTATAATAAATCTCTATAAAAATTCCTCCAGACTTGAATTTGCATTATCAATCTTCGATGAGGTTTTTGAAATTTATTATTTAGATGGATTTCAATTAATTTGATGCACAGAAGCAATATCAAGAGAAAACTTTTTCATTGAGGACATTCCTATACTCTAAAATTGAACAAATAGCTTCGTATTTTTATGTTTAAAGAGAAAAGGAAGTATTTTATGCAAATAAAAAAGAAATTTTAAACCTTTTCATCGCTAACTATACATGTTTATGCTAATTTTATACCATGGGGAAAAAAATTGAAATCTTAAAAAAAAAAAAAAATTTAATCCTTTTAAATTTTGTTGTCAAACAAATTCCATTTAAATTTCGAAATCGTCTCAAATTACTTCTAAAAATGACGATATTAAATGAATACAGGGTATTTTTCTTTACGTTATAAATTAGGAAACTTCCCAGTATTTGGCTCTGAAAAATAAAATAATGCAAAAATATCCGTTAAATTTAATAGCAAGCAATTTATTCAACGATATTTTGGAAACTCTTTTTGTGGAATCTCTAATGAAATAGGAAAATGCAGACACTAAAATAAACTTTAATGCAGTTTAAACATTAAACCCTGGTTGTTAAATAGCTTGCATATTTCCGGATCTGTCTTTGGCATCTCTTCTTTTCTATTGTCTCGCATTTTGAAGTGATCGACGGAATATATTTGAAGGGACATTATTCTCCACTAGCCGTCATTCGGCACACACCGGTTGCAATAGAAATGACTTTAATTAAAAGCCTCTGTGACATTATAGGGTTATTAACATCTAAAAATTGATTTATATCTATTATATCTTAAAAAAAATTAATTCCTTTACATTTTGTTGTCCTATAAATAATAAACAAATCCCATTTAAATTACGAAGAGATCTCAAATTACTTCTAAAAACAAGTAATATATAAAAAAAAAAAAAAATTAAAAGTCAATTCCTCCTTTTTTTTTCACTATATTGCAGAAAGTCCTTTATAAATAATTTCCATTCATTTTTTTAAGTTTATCTGGCGCCATCTATTGGTAAATATATGCAACTTAAATCTAAAAAAACTAAAATTAATTAAATTTAATTACTGAATTAATATTTGAAAAAACTGTATTAACATCAAGTGTCATCCACTATAAGTTCAAAAGAATGTATTTGAACTTAAGTGGATGAATAAAAAGTATTTTATTCACGATTGAAAATTTGAACAAGATAAATATAGGGAGAGTGTGAGCTAATAGAAGGAATTGAATGATGATATTAAACGGATACAGACTATTTTTCTTTACGTTATAAATTACCAAACTTGCTGGTATTTCGCTTTGGAAAAATAAATTCATGCAAAAAATATCCGTAAATTTAATAACAAGCAATTTATTCAATGATATTTTGGAAACTCTTTTGTGGAATCTCTAATGAAATAGGAAAAATGCAGACACTAAAATAAACTTTAATGCAGTTTAAATATTAAACCACGTTGTTAAATAGCTTGCATATTTCTGGATCTGTCTTTGACATCTCTTCTTTTCTATTATCTCGCATTTTGAAGTCATCGATGGAATACATTTGAAGGGACATTATTCTCCACTAGCCGTCATTCGGCACACACCGGTTGCAATAGAAATGACTTTAATTAAAAGCCTCCCTGACATTATAGGGTTATTAAACTGACCATGATTCCGTGTATCTTGTCGTCGGATTTTACACGGTTCTGATTAACAAATTTCATTTAGAGGTTGCTTCTGTAATTGAAATGTTTCCAGTAACGGATGTTGCAATGGTTAATATTTTATAAGTTTCAGAAACATTTGGAGAGAGAGAGAGAGAGAGTGCAAATAGGGGACTTTTATTTGTTCTTTAAAAACGAAAGTCTGGGTTTAATTACTAGATGAGTTTGTGAAGTTCGTTGAATTTTTAAATTAATCAACATTAATTGTTGTCGTGAAATTAAATAATTAAACGTATTGATTTATTTTCAAACACCCAGTTTGAATTAAAATCCATTTCGTCCTTTAAGAACCATTCAAATTAATTCTTACAATTGACATAGAATACAAGCTCTTCTAACGGTTTGTTGGTGATACATTTTAATAAATAGCTTTTAAATTATTTGATTAAAAAGGATATTATAGTAACGATGTATTTAAGGAACACGTTATTTTTTACTTGTAATAAAAACGAGGTTAAACGAAACTAAATACTCAAGGGACCATAGACTAATTATAAGACCTCTGTAAGAAATTGCTTACGTTACAAAATTTTTGTTATAAATTTTACTTATTTAAGCACGATGAACTTTTGCTAGTATTAAATATGGTTAAAAAATTGTGAAGCAAAATATTCAGTGCACTTTTATTTCATGAGCTGCTTATTTTTCTCTGTGCATTAAAATTGTATTGACCTGCTAGTTGGTCATTTAAAATTCCATACATTGAATTCTCGATTTCTCGATTCTCGATGTAATAATAACTAAGAATAATTCACGCATAAATAGATTAATTAATATTAGTTAAATTTATTTATCCTTCAACGTAATTGATTATTTTCATTTTATATTTATTAATTTTTAAAGTATGCCTGTATTACTGTTTTATTTAAAATATATGATCTTGAAAAATGCTTTAAGTTAGTTAAGTAAATTAAAATGCTTTTATGTACCAATAACTTAGCCAATAGCCTTTGTGTAGCATTACAAACCACTAATAAATACAGATATCAATAATAAAATGATAGTTAAGATATATAAAAGTAACACAAATTGTATAAGAAAACTTTAATGTTTAAATTTGATTTTAAGATAGTAAGTGTGGCAACTTAAGTGATTATGTTAAAAGTCCAGATCGCATAAATAACCTTATCTAAAAAAATGTCTTTAAATCAAAAAATTTACTTGCAATCATGTTCCTACGAATAAACAATGATGTACAATTACAAAAGTTACTTAATGCTAATTGAATTCTGTAATAAATATATTTTATGATAATTTCTCAAATTGAGTCAAGAAATTGGAATGCAATCCACCGTGAATTATTGAAAAACTGACATTCCTGCATCTTGTCTTAGAAAAGAAGAAATTGCAATGCTAGTAGCTTTTATGTTTGTAACTTATTCCAGTAATAAAACAGCTAAAATAATTAACCGCAGTCCTATGGTATAGTAGCACAATATCACGCAAAACATTCTTTTATTTGCCACAACTGAAAGTGAACAGTGACCGATTAAAGATTGAATCTTTTAATATTTGCTTTCTAACTTCAGAATGTCTTATTCAAACAGTTAAATGTTTCGACTACCCGAAGAATAACAAAATCAAAATTATTAAAACAAGTGACGGGTTCTTTTAAACCGGAATGGAACGTACAACAGGAGATACTATTAATTTTTGTAGAGGAACACATGCATTTGACATTGGAATTGGAAATAGTCATTCGTAGATGGAAAAAAAAGAAATAAAATTTAATCTTGAAGTCCCGATGGTATGTCTTATTATCATGGTTTAAAGAAAGCAATTCTTTCACGTCGTCATTCGTGATCTAATTCTGTTGTGTCAAAGCCACAATAATTCCTGATGGAATCTTTGGAATATCGATTTTCGAAAACAAGTAAAAATGTTATTCTTTCTTAGCTGTGCTGACTTGAACTTAAATCAGCTCTACATAAAGATGACTCCAAGTTTCATGAAGATAATGCACGGATTCATGAAAGTCAATTCCGAGATGGATTGGCCTTACTATACACAAGATTGTTTTTCCCAGATTTAAAAATATTAAAAAAATTATGGGATTGCGTAGAATAAATATAGAAAATGGGAATTAGATTAGATTGGGATTATAGATCAAAACCATCTCCCAAGATGTCTTATCATTGAATGAGTTTGCAATTACAAATGAGTAAATATTTGATATTTAGAACATTTTGGTTTGTCGTTCTACAGTCATTTTTTACACAGTTTTCGCTAATTAGATCGACACCTACATTTTAACGAGGATTCCGAACCACTAACAAACATCCATGTCATTGCCAGGATTCGAAGCTGAAGCCTGTGGTATCAAAGGCTAGAGCTCTAGCCAGTTGGCCCACAGACCACAAATGACTAAAGAAGTAATATTCTTATTTTTATTGCAAATATTTAGTAAATCACTAATTTTATCAAATTTTTTTCATTGTAATTATCATTAACTATAAAAATGCATAAGTATTTACTGCGTTAATAATTCTTTGTAGAGATTTTTAAAAATTAAATATTGATTCAATATTTTGAAGCATTATTCCAAATTATACGGCTTATATCGTTCCATATCAAAATATCAAAGGCGATTCGTATTATGTGCTCGCTTTTGAAAACTTATTCATTTTTTTATGTAATAGAATGAGCCTGTAATTCTGGATTAAGAAAAAAAAAAATTATACTACCCAAATAGTCTATTGTTAGTGAATTTAAATACACAAAAAGCAATATTTGAAAAATTCTTTCATTACAAATAAATCTTTACAATAATGGCATTTCTTTCAATGCATTTTTCCAACTAGAAAAATTTGGAAATGCAATATAAAAAAAATTCACCCTCTCACTATTACCCCACTCTAATCTTTGTACTTATAATCGAAGCAAGTATATAAAGATTTGTAAAGCTTTAAAAAGAGGTAATAAAAAATCCAATCTGTTTTATTTTTAAGGGTTTATATTGTTTCATAGAATCCTGTCTAACAATACACAAAAGGAAAACATAATTGAAGTGTCCTTGTTGAGCTAATAAAAAAAAGGCTAATTTTCAAGGTTCACGCTGGTGTGTGTGAATTGACACCAGATTTCTATGCAATAATATTTCAGCTGCATAGCAGCCATCAGAAATCGGGAAAAGGAAATGGGTTTCCTTTGTCTACTTTGAAGAGAGCAAAATTCATTTCCAGGAAACGAGTAAGCAGCTGCTAGTGTGCCATTTTGGGGCAATTCAAACAATTTAATTACTCTTCTCTTTTGCTGAAACTTAATTATTATCGGAATTTCTATTCCTCGATTGAATTCCTGGACACATATTCCTTTTACTAGTCATCCTCGACTGTGAATGACTGTCTAAGTCGGCGGTAGATATTACGTTCTATTTTAAGTCGAATTTTGAAATTATCCTCTTTTAGGCAAAATTTGCTTTTCATTTTCCTGAGCGGAATTGGATGCAACTTTAATTGAAAATTCCTCAAAGGGACAAATTGTTTTCAAGAGAAACGAGTAAATTACACAGAGAATTAATTTTTGTTTTGATCAAGTTGCTTATTTTGAATTAAAAAAAATGAAATAAAATGTAAATAATAAAAATACTTTACTAAGTAAACATTGTACTTACATTTTTGTAGCCGAATTTCTTTTTCAGGAGCGGCATACTATGACTTGTACAGTGCTTGTAAGCACTTTTCGTTATAGCCTAATTAAGAAGAGTACAATACTGTAATAATTTATTTAAATACAAAATACCATAAAATTATATTCATTACAACTTTATTACAATATATTACTAACATTAACGCAATATTTCGATTTAGCTATAGCAGTTACTTGAAAATATAGGAATCTTTTTTTCTCTTTTGAGATTTATTTTTCTTAATTATATGCGATTTATCTTTACTATTCTGTGAGTATGGCAAATTATAAAATACTTACTATATTCAACATTGACATGTGGTAACATAATGTAAGAGAGACGTCCATATATGGAAAAAGTTTATGTTAGCATAAATTTTTACTATCTTTAAATTTATGTTTCTGAATACTTTGTTTATATAGTACAGCTAAGTGTAAATTCGTTAAGATAAATGTGTTTACGTATTTATTTATTTATTATACCCAATTTATTACCGAATATGTATACATAGTAAAAGTGAGTTTTATTTACTTACTAAAAAGTAGAAATTTTTATATCTGATACTAGATATTTTTAGAGGGACATGCTTATATCTGTGTTATTTTGAAAGATATTATAATGGGATGAAAGATACTATAATACACGATCTATTACAATATTTTCGAATTAAAAAAAAATCTACATAATTCATAATTTAATGACTTTTATTGATTGCACATAATTTGTTATATTTGACCAAGACAATTAAAAAATATATTTTTTAATAAGTTCACTTACTTAAGTTCCATCTGCAATGCTTATTTCAAAACCTTTCCCAATTATTGCTTTATTTCTTGAAGAGAAAGTATATTGCTTCCTAAAATTAGAAATCTCTAATCGATTTTTACAGAAAAAAAAAAAGCCATGTGACTGACTCTAAGTCCTTTCTTTATACACCAATGGACTATTCAAGAGGCAGTCCGAAATTTCAAAGAATTGGGCACATATCACCCAATTCTGTCAACTTTGGGAACCGAGACGTCATACGAATGAAGATATGGCGTAATTCAAAAAGATTCGTGAAGAAAGTACGAAAGAGATGGAAATCTACCGAATATCGATGAATCGAATCGTCAAAAACGATCTCAAGTTTCGATCGTACTAGAGTCAACTTTTTATATCTCCACAGAAAAATGACACGTAAAAGACTCGGCGTATGTCTCCTTCGAAATCGGATTCCAGCTAATCGCTGTTAGATCATCCTTTTCAAACAGAAATTCTTTAGTGTGAAGGTAACCTTGAACTGTCAAAAGTATGGAGATATTATTGTTGTACCCCCATTGTTTAGCAGATTAATGTTATTTGTGTAAAAATCATTGGAAGGGTAATTGAAAAATGAGATAAAAGTAAATGAAGAGATATCCCAAATTTTTATCATGAAAGTCGTTAAAGTAAGCGCGGAATTTATTTGAGGTGGATTTCAGTTCTTTACTGAATCAAATCTTTATTGAAATTCATCATTACAGCTTTCAAAATTCTTTATCTTTTTCATTATTTATTTCTTGTAGAGATCTATTCTCACAGAAATATTTATGGATATTTATGAAGTTATTTTTATATTTATTTTTTTATCTACAAAAATATTATTATATGCTATTTAAATAAAATATTCATTTATGCACTGTAGCTTCAAAGAGCTGACTTCTTATGGTGAGTGCAGGCTTCATGTTCGAATCTTAGTAGTAGCATGGATGTTTGTTAGTGATTCGAAATCCACGTTAAAGTGTAGGTCTAATTAGCCTAAAATGCTCAAAAAATTACCGTAGAGTGACAAACCAAACCAATTATTTGGTTAGTAGTTGTAATGCCGTCTGTGACTGACAATAAAATTGCATAAACAATGAAAAGAAACTAAATTTAAGTTGTATTAAAATTTTATAGGATGTTTAATAAAAAGTGTTAATTGTATTTTGATTGATTATTACATCAATTTTTAAAGAATTTTTTTAACTGTATCCGTATATATTTAGGAAAAAACCCCGTTAGTTAACCAATATGTCATTAAGGTGTTAAAAACTTTAAAAAAATTATTGTACATGATCACTATTTCTCTCTAATCCCACTGAAAATTCAAATATTTTGTTACTAATTATCATCAGACTATTTCTATAACTTTCAATTATCATCAGACTATTTTTATAACTTTCAATTATCTATTTTTATAACTTTCAATTATCATCAGACTATTTCTATTTCTTTTACTTTCAGATATTTCTTCTTTTTTTCTGTTCGCTCTATAAAATGATGTATTGATTTCATGGATGAATTCATTAAATGACACATTAAATTTTTCATAAATGACAAATTAATTGTTAATTTTCATCTTAAACTTTTTGAATAAATTAGACAGGTTTTGGGCAGTAAATGTTTTCACACTTCAGTACCACACAAAAATCACTCTGAAAAGTAACAGGGCTCACCAAACAAGTGTTTTGAACAAGTCTAAGATTACATAAAATCATCGATAGTCTAGGATATTGTTTACTTTTTTATGCTTGGTGTGTAGTCTGAAGTGTCATAAACATATTCCTAATATTTTAATAGTCAAGCAAGAGTTGTATTTCATTATATTTGTCTTATCTATATTCTCCTTTTTAAGAGGAAAATATAGATAGTTTTATTTCTGCTTGAACAAGTTGATTATATTTTCATATTATTAGGAGGCGCATGCATAATAAATAGTTTGCTCATGGCACTTTTATTCTGTTTAAAAGAGTTTTTGATGGAACTTATCATTTGTCGCTTGAACCACAATGGAATGTCATGTTCCTTAGTTTAAAGAGGAAAATAATAATTAATTTATCATTATTGAGTTTTGACGTATAAATTAGTTAATTACTTTTAGACGTATTCTCATTGTCCCATCTAGTCTGTACTTTGACAAGCAGGGTAATTGAATTCGATCCTCAAGCAATATGTTCCTCCTGGTCGTAACAACCATTCATTGAGTTAATGAGATGTTCGACCTTCATTTATAAAGAGAGTCATATCTAACAGAGTTAAAAGCCATGTTTGTAAACCAATATTTGCATTTTGTAGGTTTTCTACAATTATTTATACATTAATTTGCTAAGCATCGTATTCTGAAATGGAAATAACTTTACGCTTCTTAAAATTTCTTAATTTAAAATTTTAATATACACATTATAAATATGGATAGTCAGAATATAAGAGTATGTTTTAATTAAATAATAAAAGTTATATTTAATATTATATAAAATAGAACTATATTGAGCGATAAACTTCTAAAAAGCTTATTTTTAAAAATATTATTTAATTTAAATCATATTTATTTTTAAAATCCTTATCAAAAAAAATTTTGTAAACCACTACTTAATCCCATTGTTCTTTGTAGTCTAAAACTATTATTTCATACAAATCAAAAAAATAATAGTAAATTCTTCTTTGACATAGTACTTTTAAAAATCCATTCTTGTTTGAGAAACAGAAATCATTTGGATTTGATATCATGTCATTCACGACCACTTAGATATACATAAGAAATTCAAATACGCTTTAAAATAATTTTGAAACCATCAAACATATCCTTTAATATAAGGATACAATTTGTTCTAGTATTAATACCATCCATTCAAACATAATCTTAATGGCGTGAGTTTTCATCCCAAAACCAAGTGGGTTACATACCATTTCAACTTCAGTTTGCTCATTTTATTTAATTTAATGAGTAGTCGGTCTCATTAAAGACAGCTTTCAGTGGGCTAAGGCACAATGACATATTCCAGCTTCATCAACAGTTATATGGAAAGCAGCGGGCAAAACCCCCAAAAGGATTTTTTTCCCTCTTCCCTATTCAGCAAACGAATTTAGCACATCGCATCGTGGCCTCCAACGTATTAAATTATCGCTATCCTTTTTGAGAAGGCTTTAATTACTTTTACCTGACTGCTCCCTTTTCAATTAAACGGAGGGGAACTTTTGATTTCTTTTTGGACCTCCCCCAACCCCGAAATACGAAGGACTTTAACCAAATTATCTGGGTGACTTTATCCTCCAACCGCTTCTGTGCCAGAGCAGTGACGCATGCTTCATCCAGGGACTAAAATTAGAGTCATTGGTGGCCCTTTTCTCTACCTAAAGCTCTCCCGATTTCTTTGAGGTTGGGACACCACTTTAATTAAACTGTTCTCTGGTTTTCCAGTGTGTTCTATCAGAGAGTCAGTTTTTACTCCAGGACGAACAATAAGCCGGAATTCGCCATTAAGGAAATCTTTTCCAAGGGCAAGACAATGAAGTGATAGCCTCTAATGCTTTAATTCTGTGAATATATGCAATCAATAAAAGTAAAAAAAAAAAAGGTTCTTTAATCAAACTCTCTTTTAGTCTTCAGTAAGTCTTAATGAAGTGTGCCTAAGAAGACTTGATATGTTGCGGAGGAAAGGAATTTGTTGGTGAAACAAAGCTCACAATCTAAGCTTTGGTATTTGAGACAGGGGACTCAAAATTTTAAAGGATGAAGATTTAATTTCAAAGAGTTTGCTTCCACAATACCCCCAGAACTGTTCTGAAACTATAAGCTTTTCAGATTCTGTGATACCTAGTGCATATTGGAAATTAGAGTTTTAAGTTATTGTTATAGCCATAATTAATTTTAACTTAAAACAGTATTTTATCAATTTTTAATTTATTTGCAAGCAACCTAAACTATACTCTAATAATAACAACCAATTATATTTATTAATATTTTAAAATTATTGAAATTTATATTATTTTTTTAAAAATTATTTTATTGCTCAGTATTTTTTTTTTATTCTTTATACATCTTCATAATAGGTTAGTCAGAATTTTTTTTTTTCAACGCACAAAATTCTTCTTATAAATAATATTTTAATAGGCAGATATAATTATAAGTAAAGATTTATTTGTTTATTTTCACTTGAATTCATTTATAATAAGCATCGGTTCAGAAAATTGACTAATATATTGATAAATTTATAAAGAAAAGGTAGTTTCAAAGAAGTCTCCGCACAAAAACCTAGATCATTTTCAATTCGTTCTATTAGCTCACACTCTCCTTATATATATCTTGTTCAAATTTTCAACCGTTAATAAAGCACTTTTCATTCATCCACTCAAGTTCAAATGCATTTTTTTAAAACTTGTAGTGGATGACACTTGATGTTAATACAGTTTTTCAATTATTAATTCAGTCATTAAATTTAATTAAATAATTAAATTTTTTTTTAGATTTAAGTTGCATATATCTACCAATAGCTGGCACCAGATAAACTTATTTATAAAGAACTTTTGCAGTATAGTGAAAAAAAGTAGGAATTGATTAAAATTTTTTTTATATTACTTGTTATCATGTAAAGAGGAAAATTACATATACAGTTGATTTAAATAAGGAGATTGCTTTGCAAGGCTCACTTAGTCTACTATTATAAATACCTACCAGTACATAGAAATATTAAATATCAAGATTATTACTTATTCATATAAAACAACTATAACGCAGCAAGCGGCTCTAACAGACCAAGCAATAGTTGTGTACAGATACTTTATAAAACAATTGGTTAAAAAGGTAAACCTTCACATCTTAGATATTCGTTCTTTTTTAGATTAGTGTTCTTAGACGTTTATTTTATCTCTTAGATGTTTATGTGATCTTCACATCACAGAAACATCTCTGAATGAATGTAATAAAGATTTTGAACTCCAGTATCAATTTTATTGATATGATAAAAATTAAATTTATTTAGATTTCTAGCTAGTTAGTTATATATCAGGTATATCAATTGACTTGAATCAATTATGGAATTTATTTTTCTAAATCTCTTCAAAGTTTCTAAGACTTATGAATATAAAAAAATATTGCTAGTTAAAAATCTTTTATATTTAGAAAAATTGAAATCTTGACAAAATCTTTAGTTATATAGGCAAAACACTCTGGGAAAAAATGTAATGTAATTTAGAATCCAGAAAAAAACCATCCATCCATTTATTAATTATGCTTTATATTTTTTACCTTTTCAAGCCAAATGTGATTAGAAGTCGTATAAATTAATAGTGTACTCTTTTAAATATAAGAAGTAGCAGAATAATTTAATATTCTTATCAATTTTAACTCATCATCATCAGTGGTGCAACAGTTCATGCCTACTGGCAGCTTTTCTAGACAGATGTTTTTCTTTTTAAGGGGTAGGGTTGCTAGCACGACAATTTTTGACTGAATAATTAAAAATTAGAAATCCTTTGTTTATATTTTATAAGAATTTGTACATTGAATTTATATATGAAAACCGTGATTTAGTTTTCCGAAGATTTTAAACAGCAAAAAATAACTATTATAACCATATTATTAGATACCTCACCAACTTGATCTTCCATGATCACCAATCTTTAAACTAAAAATTGAACAGGCCGATCCTCTTTTGCAACAATGAATGTTTAAATTCCTCTCCGCTGGTTTTTCTTAACATTTTATAATCGCTTGTTCGATTTTTCTGTTCTATTTGCGGTTTATTGTAGTAAGCAGATATATTTTTTACAGATTTTTTGCATTTACAGATTCTGGGATTTTTCCAATAAGGATTCTGAAGCCATCTGATATTCCCCAAGAAAATAGCATGCTGCTGATCATTAGAGAAGGCGATAATTCTCAACGGATGAAATCGTTACTCACCATTTATGAAGTGCAACATTAATAAATCCTGCTAAATCGTAAGAATGCGTGTTGGTTTTCAAGGAAGTGACATGGCATAGCAATAGCCGAAAGATTTCTGGTATAAGCAGCTAACATCAATTTTGCTGAAAGAAATTAGAAATTAAATGGCAATAAATTGATGATACGTTTGTATAATTAACAATGAAAAATAACATTCCTTAGATTAAGATTAAAAAACAAATTATTGTGGTTTAGGAAGCATAGTCAAGTTTATCGAGAGATTGATCATTAAAAATTAAAATAATAAATTTTTTTATCATAATAGAGTTTAAAGTTAATTTGTCAGGCAACAAAAATCTTTCAGTCATAATTCTGTACAGAGGATTCAACAATTAAATGGACAAATTCATCAAATTTTCAGGAGGATTTTACAATCTATTCGTACTGTTAAAATTAGTAGGACATTCAAGATTTGGTGAATCTGCATTCATTTTAAAGAACAGTTTAAACACAAGTTTGTTAATAGGCTAACATACTTCCATTCTCAAAATACTCAGAATGTCTGAGATTTTACAAAAGGGTGACTTAAACATGAAGTCATTTTGTGCTTACTACTTGAATCTTATTTGCTCAAATTTATTCGGAAATTAAAAAGGGGATGAAGAAAAATTACAGCAACTCCATTTTGGAAGCAATTATTTTTTTCCTAAAAAATGTTTTGCAATTTCTCTTAACTGTTAGGAAATAGAAAAATCAGATTATTAGTATAAAATAATTAATTTCTGTAAAAGGAAATGCACAAATAATTCAGGAAAGAATATTATAGGTTTTGGATAACTATACTATTTCTTTTCTTAACTATGTAAATGACTGTATAGATAACTGTATAAAAAACTATATAAATGATTTCTGCATTGCTTACATTATGTTCATTTTGTTTATCCTAACTTTGCGTCTCTCTTAATTTCTATGTATACTACAATGATGCCATTCGCCAAAAAGCCAAATGGTATCTATTAAGATGAATGTCCTATGAAATCTGTTACTATGCAAGTATTGGTTAATTAATATTTACAAATCTATATATAAATTTACATCATTACACATCATGCGAATTTTCGTTTTTTCTTATGATGGTTATAGCATCTAATTTTCACTATGAAGATAACAAAAAAGAGTTAACAGAAAAACTAAGTTATACATTTATTGCAAGTTATATATTTATTTATTAAAATATAATTTATTTTTTATGTTAAGTTACATAAAAATAAGTTATATATATTTATTGTCGTTTTCATAGTCAAATGTCCTTAATTTAATTAATCTATAATGATGTGGTTAAATAAATGAAAAGATTTCATACTAAAAACATTTTAAAATGAAAATAATGTTGAATTTGCTCCTTTTTATGTTGACTTATATAATATTTCACAACTATTTCGTGTAAAATTAAAAAAAAAAAAATATTATAAAAGTATTTTATGAATATTTTTAAATATTTCTTTTACCAAATACCATAATGGGGATTCATTTGAATTTATTGATCACATTTTCTTTCTAAACCTGTCTCATTTAGAAGAACTAACTGAAAGATGGTTAGAAAACTTACCAAGACTCAATTTTAGTTCTACGTAAATAAATAGTTAATCAAGAATCTTCATCTGAATTGTCTGAACAAAAGAAAATTACGATTCAACAACATAAATAAGGAAAGATTACTTTTAGACTATTGAATCAAAGGAAAGAAAAGGTTTTCGATTTTATGTGAAAAAGTTACATTTGACCTATTGAAACTGATTTATTTTACTTGAAATGGGGTACATGTTCCACCCAAACCATGTTCATACATATTTACCAAAAACGTCTCAAGAGTTCTGAATTCGTACGCATTAAACTTCTATTATAAGTATCATCATGATAATAAAATAGAACAATGGAATTCAAAGAATCTACCATTAGATGTATTTTTGTCCATTTGTTTCGTACAGTAGCATTACTTTGTGGTAGATTTTTAAGGATATTTGTACACTTCTGAACACATTTGGTAAGTGAAAATAAAATTAAAATAAAGTTGAAATTAATAAACATTGTAAAACATTGATAAATGAATGCGTATATTTATGTTTGTATAATCATATTTAGTTGATCAGGTTTGTATGAATATTTTCGTAGTTTAGTAATGGAATTCAAAGAATCTACCATTAGATGCATTTTATGTTCATTTATTTCGTACAGTAGCATTACTTTGTGGTAGATTTTTAAGGATATTTGTAAACTTTTGAATAAATTTAGTAAGTGAAAATAAAATTAAAATAAAGTTGAAATAAGATTTTGAAACATTTATAAATTAATGCTTATATTTCTGTTTAATTCATATTTGGTTGATTAGATTTGTATGAATATTTTTCGGATATTTATTTTTTTTCGAATATTTTCGTAATTCTGTGATGCATTAGATCACTTACTGAGACTGATTATTGGAGTGTATATCTGACAAGCAATTCTTTCTTTTTGTATGCCATTAAAAAGTAAAACGAATGCAGTCTAATAAAAGTTTTTTTTTTTTTTTTTTTGGCAAATTTCATTTGTATTTTCATATCCTAAAAAGATAAGTTTGGAGCATTTAATATAAGTAATTAGTTTAAATACATACTCTACCCAATACATAATTAAAAAAAAAGCCATAACTACTAAATAAATAATTAAAAATAAATCCATCATTCTAATTAATTTAAAAATATGCACTAATTATTTTATTTAGTTTCATTAAAAACCGCATAAAATATTTTTAAACCATTTAGATTCGGAGATTTCACTTCTTTAATTCATTTTTATTTCAAAATTAATAAATTTTATTTCAATAACTACTAATAGATTGATCCAGTGTGTACTGGTTATGTGAGCAGTTAAGGTGCAGGGGAACATAATACATAACACTCTACACAATACATAATTAAAAATAAACCTAACTACTAAATAAATAATTAAAAAATAAATCCATCATTCTTAATTAATTTAAAAATATACACTAATTATTTTTATTCAATTTCATTAAAAAATGCATAAAATTTTTAAACCAACTAAGTTCAGAGATTTAATTTTCATTAATTCATTTTATTATAAAATTAGCATATTTGATTTCAATAATTTATAATAAATTGATCCCGTGTGCAGTGGTTATGCGAGCAGTTAAGGTGCAGGGAAACATTAGTTCATGTCCATTGGTAACGTTCGTTACAGAAACTACTTCCAGAAACGAGGAGACATGATGATGATAGGGATATCATGTGTAAAGTTTCATTTCAGGTAACAGACTAATATGCGACAAGCATATGCGGGACAATTACTTCTGAAAGCCTTCCCAGAAAGCATCATTTCCCTTTCCGTCGGTGGACTCATTGTACAATACATAAGTGGAAATTGTGGCAAACTATTTAACCTATTATATTATAAATTTGATAATTTCATTCGGACTTAATACTTGTTTAATGCGCGTTCAGATGTTGCGAAAGTATTGTGTAACACATTCAATTAATATTAAAATGAGACCATTAAATCGACAAATAATTAAACTTAAAAATACAATGTGAAAACCAAAAAAACCAAAGAGGTATCACATATTTATATTGCTGAGGGACAATTACTCTACTCAGAAAAGTTCTTCTCGAAAACATTACTTTCCCCACTTCTGTCTGTGTATTATAAAAATAATGAAAAATGAATCGATCTATATTTACTCTGTCAATGGATTATGAGGGTTGCAATTCATTAAATTTAAAAACAAGTAATATAAAAAAAAATTTTAAAGTCAATTCCTACTTTTTTTCTCTATATTGCAGAAAGTCCTTTATAAATAATTTCATTCCCTTTTTTTTATGTTTATCTAGCGCCATCTATTGGTAGATATATGCAACTTAAATCTAAAATAAACTAAAATTAATTAATTAAAATTAAATAATGAATTAATATTTGAAAAAACTGTATTAATATCAAGTGTCATCCACTACAAGTTAAAAAATGTATTTGAACTTGAGTGGATGAATAAAAAGTATTTTATGAACGATTGAAAATTTGAACAAGATATATATAGGGAGAGTGTGAGCTAATAGAAGGAATTGAAATGAGACATCGAAGGTTTAAAATATTGGAAAACATCATTTAAATACAATATAAAATATTCAGAGTAAAAAGAACCTCATTTTAATAATGACAAAATTATTGAACTTTGAAAAAAAAATGCATTTGATAAAATCAAAATAAAACATAGTAGAAGAAAATATATAATAGCTACAGGACAAAATATTATGCCTCATGCATCATTTTTCTATTAAACTCAATAATTTAGCATCATACAAATATTCTTACAAGATTATTGCTTATTCTTGTAAGCAACAATAAAAAAAAGTAATTCATCATTAAACAATTCTTTAAATAATATTCGTATTATTTGAATGTTTTTCATAATTATTAATGATTATCATAGAAATGTAACATATTTATTCAAAAATGCAATAACTTACGTTTTACAAGTTTGGAGGATTACACAATTGTTTCTCTAAATATTGGAAAGTTATTAACAAAGTGTCCTTTTCTCATTATATAAAGTCAAGGTTTTATGCAACTCTTAAATTTCTCGTAAATTTTTTGATCGTTAAATGCTAGTTTTTTCTTGAGTACTTATAATTTTAAGTTAGGAAGCATTAGAATGAACACTTACTTATTGTTCATTAGCCTTGCTTTATCTTTTCTTATCTTGTAAACACAAATTTTAAATTTTTTGACTATTTGGAAATAAAAAGTTTTTTTTTTGAATAAGAAATTAAATTTTCTTCCGATTAAAATAACCTGATGAATTGCATTCAGGCAATACTTTTCGATAGCAGAGTAGCTAGGAGGTGTGGAAGAATTAGGTGTTAAAGATTTTCGGCTTTTTAGTCAAATAGTCACATTTTGTCACATGTTATTAAGGTATACTTTAAAAGTACACCCTCAGATGTTATAAAAATATGCTAAAATAGGATAACAAATCAATTAATAAACTAAAATCATCAGATTGTAAGTAACGTAACTTAAAAAATATAACGTGAAAGCTAATTATTTGCAATATCAGCTGAGTTAGTTCACAAATGAGTTCAATTCGCCGATTTGTTTGCTTGTCTGTTGAGAGAAAAACCGAAAACATCCTATCACTCAGTCTGATTGTCATTAAAAGACACTAAATACTTTATCACAATCATCATCGAATCTAAAATTCTGAGAGCAGTAAGCACACACTGCCAGAAACCGAATTCGAACCTGTCTTCCTGCATACCTGCTCCATGCCTTATGATAGGGATGCGAGAAAAATCCCTCTCCAATATTGGAGGCAGAAAATCGAATTAAAAATTTGTTGTAAACACGAAAATTTATCGATATTTTTATTGCTGGGATTTAAGAAAGTTATAAGCAAGGACATGTGAAATTTTATCAATCTAGATTTATAATTAAACAATTAAAATTGGAGGTGCGATTTTTAACTAAGTTGGCAAATAGTCATATATGCATATATAAGTTCGTCGCTGTTTTCGCAATACTGATATTTTAAATTTTTTTAGCTTTATTTTTATTTTTTAGCTTTATTTTTTTATTTTTTTAGCTTTATTTTTATTTTTTCGCTTTTTATATTTTTTATCTCCTTTTCATATATTTGGCAACACCTACTGCAGTGCATCAGCAGTGCCCTCTTGATTGAAATTCCTCAATAGTTGCCAAAAACTCTCCTTGTGTGGTTAAATGTCAAATATTTCTT
The DNA here is from genome assembly GCA_021605095.1 of Caerostris extrusa. NCBI lineage: Eukaryota > Metazoa > Arthropoda > Arachnida > Araneae > Araneidae > Caerostris > Caerostris extrusa. Next base: position 21,917 of record BPLR01021679.1, on the reverse strand, counting down.
TTTTTTTTTATTAATATTTGATGCTAACTTAATATTCAATAAATAATTGTTACATAACTTGGACCCATCCTAACCCATCCAACCCATTAACAGATTTACACACATTACAGGTTTCACAGATTTATAAGTTAAGAATAAAAGAGGTTACATAAAAAGATTTTAAAGCATTAGTTTATATATATTTTAGTTTAATTTTCAAATACCGTTTTATTTTTACCCATTTAATCCTGGAACTTATGGTCTTGTCTATATGTTTCATTATGTTAAACTTTTTAGGGGAACCTAGAACAGAATATAATGGACCTGATGGAAGAGTGACTAGAGCTCTGGCTCTAAGTACCACAGGTTTCGGGATCTAGTTGTGGCGGTGCCATGGATGATTGTAGTGGTTAGAAATCCACTTTAAACCTTAGGACATCCAAGTCAATATGACTGTTGGGCGTAAGGCTGAGAACCCTACCCCGTAAAAAAACATGCCCTGTTTCGAAATCCACCATGGGGCTGTTGCGCCAATGAAGAAGAAGAACATTAAAGTAGAATGATTTCAACCGTTTTATTCTCAATGGGAGATACAATAAAGCACAGAAATCCATTTCATATCTATCACCCTATTATTTATTATTTGCAAAATATAAATTTTTAAAAGTGCTTATTGTGCGTAAAGATAAAACGAAAGAACACTGCAATAATTAATTATATATTTATAATTAAATGAGAGGCCTGATGGCCGAATGGCTAGCGCTCTGGCTTTCGGTACCACAGGTACCGGGTTCAAATCCCGGCTTTGCCCATGGGTGTTGTAGTGGTTCGGAATCCACTTTAAGCCGTAGGTCCCGGTCCTAATAAGAGCGTTGCGGGGGCATTGTTACTCCGCGTCTGTGGCTTATCATCAAGTTACACGCGCCCCTGGGTAATGCAAAGTGAGTAACATCGGAGCAGCCCTTATGGCGAAAGATCACGGTCTATCTGCCAGCTGCATTAGAAGAAAAAAATAAATAATAAAATGAAAAAGAAGTCTTCGCATTTTAAAAATAAATGACTTTAAAACTGGATATCATTATTATTTCAGTCGTAAAAGCAATCATAAAGCACATTTTTGTAAAAAAGAACGTATGTTATGAGATGTAAGAGATTTGAGGCTTAAATCAAATATATTTTTCTAGATTATATTTCCTCGTCCAATATTTAATTTACGAAAAGAATGATTTGCCTGTAGAGAGGATTACTTTCAGATAGATATCCAAGACTGTTTATCAAAATATACTTTAAACGCCAATAAAATAAAAAGCAATGTAGCATGCGAATATATGAAGTAAAGTGAAATTTTATGTTTACGGAACGCATACAATCCCAACTGTTTTTCGAAAGCAAGAAAAAAAATGAGATTATACGAAACGTGCGAATGGAATTTATCTCATCCTTTTTAGATGTATTATGAATTGCTTATTCCGGAATTCTAAGAAGAAATGGCTTTAAATAATGCATAAATTTTAAAGTCCAATAAAAATTCCTGATTTGAAGCCATCTTTATTTTTAACTTTTCGCTGACTCATCTTAAGCTCAGCCAGAAACGGAAATTACAATTTTTTTTTTTTCCATATCGATTTACTCGACTCTCTATTTTATGTATTTATTACGAACGATAAGATGTTCGACATATTTTTATTTAATTTTCCTTTCCAGCGACGGGCATTAATAACAATCATTTTCTCCCTCCTTCAGCATTTCAGTCAATATTTTGCTTATACAATAATGCGTTTTTTAAGACACTTGTTACTTGCTTTGAGAATGAAATATTTACGAGTCAGTTAACGTCACCCTTTACTTTAAAAATAAAGGAGGCATCGGTAATTTTATTTCTTTTATGGAACCGTCAGCATCCCTCTAAAATGTAAGAGATCTGGGGTGAAATAAATTTATGCTTAAGGCGATTGATCGCTTTATTTATTCTTTACAAATAAATTGGTAGGTTTATTTAGCCTGACAAAATATTTTTCAAACAAATATCGGTATTTTTATGATTTGTCACTTGATAAAAATGATACTAAAATGCATAGATAATAAATATTTATTTCTCTGGGTAAAGCGTGGCTGTAAAATTCTTTTTACTACCTCTCTCTTCTTGTTATAGTTTATTAAGTTTGAAGTGCTTAAGATTTTATAATGTGATGAAGTCATTGAACATCTTTTGAAAGCAGGAATTAATAGCATGTGAACGAGCTTTTCAAAACATTTTTTTAGTGTAATTTAGGAAACTTAAATGAAATAATTTTAGTTTTTAAAAATTCATGTGGTAGCTTGATGTTGTTAGATTAAAATTAACGAAATTTTTTTATTTATTATTAATTTTTGCACAACATTGTAAATTTAACTGATATTCGTGTATAATTTTTAAAATGCCATTCTTTTCACATAATAATTTAAATTTATATTAATACTTACTTTATGGTTCTCATTTATATCACATGTATGAAGGTAAATGCAGTAATCTTTTAAAACTTTTTACTGATATTATATTTAAAAGAGTTAATCGTATTCATAGAGAGAAACACTTTAAGTATTATCCTACCTCAGTCAAGCTTTGTTAGATGGTGGAAGATGTTGCACAGTAGACAATGGTGTTGTTGGGGCTGGGTTTGGTTTGTCATCTTGGTCGTCTACGGTCATCTTGTGCACACTTTATGATAATTAGACCGGGATGTACAGTTGAACATGGATTTCGAACCACTAATAAACACCCATGCCACAGTCAAGATTTGAATCTAAAACCGTGGTACCAAAGGCCAAAAGAGCTAGCCAATTTCCCATCAGGCCGCTGTCTTGGAGCAGTTCCAGCCTGTTGCCCAATCACCCGTTCTTGCCAAGCATTCTTGCAATTTGTGCTTCCAATGCCTACATATTGCTGATGAATTTTTTTGCAGCAAACATTGCAATAAGAATCTTTTCACAGCAATGCTCCGTGGGTGAAGATGAAGGCTACTGCTTAGTATGACAAACTCAAGCATCTCGACTATGCGGTCATGTTCAAATTTGTTCAGTCTTGGTCCAATTATGTCAATCTCGCTGAATTAGGGATGCAAACTTGTAAAAGTCTTGGTCTGCATGTACTCTTTCTGTAGTTTGGCTTTAAAAAAAAAAATCGAAAATTATTTAATATATACACATAGATATTTTTAATTTAAATTAGTATATTATTTAATATTATTAATTATTAATGATGTAAAATAATATAATTTGATAAAAAAGCAAATAAAGGGTTTTTCAGTGTGATGCTACATAAATTAAAAAAATGCTTTAGAATTTGGTTTGAATTTTTGTAGTAACCACCAGAATTATTAGTGAAATGGTTTTTATTTTAAAAAAATTTAATATTTATACTGAAAAATGTTTGTTCTTAAATTTGTGTTGATTAAAACAGGCTTGAATGAAATAATATAATATTTAGCAAAAAACATCTTCTTTGTTGAATGCAATTTTAAAATGGAACATGTTTTAACCAATAAAAATCTTAAAGATAAAAAACTCCCCATATATACAGATCCTGCACTCAGACTAGTACGTAAATGATAAAGATACTGAACTTCTGGCGTTCTAGTGTGCAATAAGATAGAGTACATTAAATAAAAAATTTCAATATTTATTTTTTTATTAAAATAAAGTTGGATCATGTTTCCTGTTTTAATATTCCAACAAAACTTAAAACTCTTACAAAAAAAAAAAAAAAAAAATACTAATTATGTTTCTTAAAAATAAAATGGACCTGGTATGTGCATTAACGCTGCAGATGGAAGGTTTCAACAAACAAAAAAATATATATAATAAAATAATATTTCTCAATAATGTCACTTTAAAATATGAAAAATAAAAACCTGTTGAATGACGACTACATCAAGATCAAACTTTTAACATTAAAAAATAATCGGTATTATTAACTGATATTTACATGGTTGGGCGCAATTAACCTCGTAACCTCGAAAGGTTAAACTCGAAAGTGTGTTAAGTGTTTATCTTTAAAATATCTCGTTTGTTAAGACTTTATCCTTAAAATATCTTACTCGTTAAGTGTTTATACTTAAAATATCTCACTAAACCGTTTCGGCCTTCTGGATTCATATGAAACACTTACATTCACAACAGTACATTTCTTTGTCTAAACAATAATAAATAACCGGAATAAAATACAGAATAAAATAAAAAATAAAAAAACACCACAAGAAAATTAGTTCTAGCTTTGTAACAACAAATCCACGAAATCTCTACAAAGGGCTTTTCTTTAAAAGAGAGTAAAAAAGTCAAGCCATGATGGAATTTTGGAGTCTCGAATAACCTTAACGCTTTTAATGAAAGTTTCCCATCTGTCACTAAAACAGCTGCAATGTCCAGCCGTAGTTCAATTCCCATTGCAAACCATGATAAGGACACTATCGGAGTTCGTTGTACGCTTCTCCTTCGCTGGTCAGAAAAGAGAGGTGAGAAATAAAATCCCATGCTTTTCCAGTTACGAGAACAACAATTTAAACCAAGCACAAGGAAAAAACGAGTGATATATTTCCTGTTAAAAGAAATTGCGGCTGCTGAAGTCCCATAGAAAGCAGGAACTGTGAATCGGAGACCTTTTATCTATTTTCTTCGACTCCTTTTAGGGAGAAGTATTACATCTCAAAAAGAGTGGCGAACTTCTTTAAGAAAAGTTTGTAGACACAGGAATTCTTATCAAACGTGTCGGTTCTGTGTTGGTTTTTTTTTTACCTATGTCTTACTCTAAGAGTAATCACTTTTCTTTACATCTATCGTAGACACTATTTAAAATAAATTGTGTTATTTTGTTTAAGGTTGAAAATGAATTGTTGCGTATCGTGAATGGGCAGTGTTTTTCTGTGTTTTGTTAAAAATACTTGGAAAACAGAGTATTACACTTTTTTAAACCGTTATAATCACTTAATGGATTAATATTTTCAAGTTTAGTTTTGCTTCAGAACAATTTTTTTGCTAAAATAAAAAATATACATTGCTAAAATAATGATCAATACGTTTTTATACTGTTTCATTTATTTATTACAGAAATTCAGGCATAAATTTAACCATTCAGATTAAAAATCGGATTCGTATTCCAATCAGAATTATAATCCTTTGATTCATTGCCAACTTTCGAGATCATCATATGATACAATGCTGCTATTATGACTAAAAATACTTTTAGAAAAATTTAGAATATGGTTTCACTTTGGAACATTTACTCTTTACTAAACCAAAACAGTAATAAGCAATAAATAACACATATTCTTGCTAATCTTTTGTGTACTGAAGGACATCAAGACAAATATCTAAGTTAAAATGGAACCAAGATGGAATGACTATTGCCAGACTTACGATATCCCGAGTAAACTCGTTTTTGAGTAAACGAATATTTTGGGTTTTCTTCTATTATTTTTAGCCCGGAATTGAAAATAAATTTTCGCTCGAATTTTCGCTCGAATTTTGCGAAATTTTCGCTCATATTTGTATCTTTTCTGAGCACCATAAGTGCTCAGAAAGATACAAATATGAGGATAATCCATTAAAGATTTAATTAAGAATTAACAACATGCTAACAATATAATTTGAGCATTCAGTGTGTTTTGGTACAAATGCACTATTTGCTTTCATAAAGAAAATTTAAACATTTGGGAATTTATATATATAATTAAATTATGTGACACCTTAAATTAGAAAAAAGAACCATACATGGAGCAACCCTTGTTCCAGCTCATTTAACGACAGCAGTCGATAATTAAATCAGCCACCTGTCTGCCAAGTTATCTCCAAAGATGCTCTATGGAATTAAGGTATGCTGAGCTGGCCATTCCAGTCCCTCTAAAATTTTGCCTTATATTCATTAGCAAGCCCAGCTCAGTGAGGGTGAATATTATTATATATTAGAATGAATTCATTACCAATAGCATTAAGACATGACTTGATATATGGATTAAGGATTTCGTTACTTTATCTCTCATCAGTCACAGTTTTTCTATGGAACACATGGAAGTCAGTATGACCAATCAGAGGTAGTCAGAACAAACCATGATTCCACCTCCTCTATAACTGTGTCCTTCAACAAAGTTAGATTGGTTATACATGGTGCCTTGCGCTTTCCAGTTCAGTACATGGCCTGATTCATCCTCCAGAGTAAACCTAGACTTGTCTGTGAAGAGTACAGAAGCCCATTGCTGTCTTGTCAAGATAATTTTTTTATTGTCAAACGTACCTAAGCACTTAGTTCTTTGTCGTCCTTTTAAAGAAGCAAATATAAGTTGCCGTCTTTCATAGGGTCCTTGATTGAACAGATGGTTGTACTAGTAGTTATTCTCGTCCCTATTGCGGCAAAATGATCTGAAATGAGTTGAGATACAGCTGTGTTCTACTTCTTTCGGACCGAAAGAGCTAGAAAGCGATCTTCAGAAAGATATGCAATGCGCGTCCGGCCTGGATTAATTTATTTGAAACGGAATGTTTGTATTAAACTGTTACCACAATATGTGGACCACACTGCAACACACGTTAAGATATCTAGTAGCCTCAGCTTGTAATGACTTCATGACCACCTATCCAGTATCTGGAAGGGGACTGATTTATTTGTTTGTTCTAACGTCGCTAAAGGGCACTCTATTTTTTTCAACATTCTTCACACTATATTAAAAGTTGAACTGATCTGTTTTTTAATCCCTAATTATACACTCCAACAATAAATTCCAAAGACGAATTACTTATTTGATTGTCTCGATACACAATTGAGAAAACAGACATCGGAAAAACACGATATGAAAGAATTGGATTATTTATTAAGTTTCATGGGATTCATTGAAATTTTAATTTCAAAACCGCAATGATTCCGATCATGGTCTTTACGTCAAAATGAAATTCGCAGTTCTTTGTACCTTTGAAAACTCATTTATATATGTCCCACTCAAACATTCTTCAATCTTACTCTCCTTTTCCCTTTTTTTACATGATTGAAGTCAAAACGGAAATTGCTGCCTTAAAACTCGGAGTTCAAAAGTTAAAAATAAATTAAAATGGATGGAATTTTTCAGGTGGAAGCATGAGGAAATTATCATGAAAAACTCCCACAAAATGGTAGAAAAAAAAAGTGAGTGTAAGTTGACAGGATTTGCATATTATTGCTTTCCCTAGTTTCTTGGCTTGGAAAGGGAGTAAATGTTGGTCAGGGAGCATCCTAATAAAAAATGATGGAAAAGTATTTTGATATCGTTTCTGGGCTTATCTTTTATCTAAGCAATAGTTGATAAAGGGCGTATTTCAATGGTTTGTAAAATAAATTGATATTTTCTTGACAGCTTGTTTATTAAAGATCCTTTCCTGGATTTGCAAAAGTTAATTTCAAAACTAAATAGATAGTAGCATTGTGTTTAATATTAAAAGATTTGCATATTATTTAGGGTTGAAAGCTATTTGATATATTAGCTAAAATAAATGTTAATTTCAGCTTCTGAGATTTGTTTAATATATCAATTTCTAATGGGTTGTAACATTAGAGAACATTCTCAGGTTTTGTATTGATTATTTGATTATATTTTTGCTTTGTTTAAATGTTGAATTATTAGTGTGAATAAAATTATTTTTATGGTATGTATATCTAAAGAAAAATTAAAACCATTGTAAAATAGGCTGAAAGCATAGCTGTTGATGTTTTAGTTCAATTTTGAAAATATTTACATAATTCCTAGCAGTAGAAAAACAAAGCTAGTAAGGATTTTAAAAATATAAATAAAACTAGTTTGCAAGTTTTTATTTATATTACTACAAATTTAATTTCAATATCAAAGGATCTTTAGACACAGTGAATTCATTAAAAACCTGATATTTATATCAAAATGAAATTCTAAATTATTTGTGTTTATAATTCATTCATATACATCAAAAAGCAGACTTTATTTATGTTAAATACTTGATATTTATGCTCATCTAAGTGAGGAATTTCAAAATTGTTTGTATTTGAAATTGTCTATCTTCATGAATAATGTAAAAGATATATTGAATTTATGATAGTTTAAATATTTAAGTTTGGGCTAATCAGGTCAGTGAAGAAGTAGAGATGTCGTTTAACAAATAAATCTGTAATATTTGGTAAATAAAATAAATTTATTAGCACAGTTAAGAAAATATATATAAATGAAATTCTCTAGCCCTTAGATTTAAATCCAAAAGTTATCTAGTCCTCAGATTTAAATCCATTAGAGCGTATTGCAGTCGCTGCTTTCAAAAACTACGTGACTCAAGAAAAAAAAAATTTACAATGTGTAAAAGACAATGCATCGAAAGTCAGATTTCCTGGTGAGAATTTTCCTTGTTTTCTCTTATAGTACAATAAAATATGGAGTATTTATCTCTAAAAGTCCCGGAAAGAAATGTCCTCCGTTAACCAGTTGGTTGGCTGTGTGTGGTACACATAAGTAGGCAATGTAGCATACCAATGTATTACAAAAATAGCTTTTTGATTGAGTGTACACCAATAAAGTTGATAATTTTAAAATGTGAATTAGCCAGTCAATGACCATATTTTATTCTTCATTAACTTCCAAAATAAAATTTTTAACTACTATAAGAAATAATATATTTAAAGAAGTTGCTAAATATTTGAATAATTTTAATGATTGATATATATCCAATACTCGTCCTGGATTTTACCAGTTTTTAAAATGAGATCTGCTTCTCTCCCATGGGTGTTTGGAAAAGGAATAGATGATTGTCCAGCTGCAAAAATATTAGAGAATTGTTCAAAAATTAAAGAGTCATGGCATTCCACGTAACTAAGCTGTACACTAAAATGAGCAACAGAAAAGATTTTTAAAGAAGATTTTGAAATCAAGGAATATACAAATCTATTTTTGATCCACAAGAAAAGGTATCGTTTTCGGATTTTCCCGAAATGATGGTTGCAAAAATCTAGATTGCAGAAAGGACCACAATTGTTTTAAGGCCCATCTTCATCGCGATGCATTCCCTGAATGTCCCGCTTATTGATGGACGACAGAGGACAGCATATATATCTGCAAACATTTAGTCGTGTATTTGTGTCCCCTTAATTACATTTTCCACAAGTATTGCAGCGCAGGCACTCTAATGGCTCGGTAATCAACAGAATAGAATTTTCCAACGACCATAATAGCCGATATAATTTAGTTTTTGACATAGATTTTCTATTATTCAATCTCAGAAATCTCTACTGCGATAAGCTTCATATTTAAATTTTTTAAACAAAAAATGGATATTAAAAATAAATTATCTGAAATGGCCATATCAAGTGATCATAATGATTAGACTTGCAAATCGTACATTATTTTTTGACTTGCATAAATTAGTAAACAAGATATTAAAAATATCATTACATGATCAATCACTTTGTTAATCATGAAACCCTTACATCAGTAAATTGAAAAAAACTGAACGGTCATACAATCGTAAAAAGTATAGAGAAAATTGATAAAACAAAAATTTAAATTTCTTTTAGTTTGTTTGTTTAACTTTTATATTTATTTTTTCTGTTGGGAATTGATTTATTGAAAAATTTGTTAAATGGTTTTATTGTTTGAAAATTAAGTTTAACATTCAAGAAAATTTGAAATCGCTGAAATATTATTTAGAATCACTGATGATAGCAAATAATAATAATTCACTAGAGATTAGAATTTTGACGATTTATTATTGACAAAATATAAGAGTATGTGAGAAATAACACAATGGATTACAAATTAAATTGGTAGATATCATAAATACAAGGCAAAATTCATTGAAACGAAGAAAAATTCATTTTCAAATCATCATTCAAAGTTCATTTTCAGTGGTAAAATTTAAAGAGAAAATTTAAAATTAATATACATATAGTACATACGTAAATTATTAATTATTATCCTGCGAAGTTACTTCCCTTTTTTTTTTTTAAAAAATTAATTATTTGCTCTTCCTTTTCTAGATTTTTGTCACATTTTATCCGGACTATTAATATATACACATGACAGAATTGCCTTTATTGTTATAATGATGTAGTAAAAAATTTTCCACTTTAGTGGGAAGAAAACGAATAGATAAAAAAAAATGAAATTGAACTGACTGCAAAATAAGTTTATTGATTTCCAAGAGTTGAAAAGGAACCGGAATAGGCTCGACACATAAAGTCTTCATTTTTGAAATACAAAATAAAAATTTCGTTCTCATGAATGCTGAGAGATAATGAAAATTTATGGTGAAAATGGTTCCTCCCATATGCATTTTTTACTACTTGAAATGAAATTTTTGTGGAAAGCTTTTTCTTCTCCCTTTTGTTATGAATGTAACTTTTTTTTCTCTTTTCTACCTGGTCCCTAAATGCCATGCTATTATTTGACAACAAATTTTCTCACTCTATTTTCCCATCTGTACGCGTTGAGGAAAGTATACAATATAAATGCAGATGCTGAGTAAAATGGGAAACATTGACGTCCACTTTTAAAGGAAAATACGCTATTTATTTTCCTTTTGAATTCTTATATTGTCCCGAAATAAAAATAAAAAAAATAACGGAGAAATTCCCGTATAGCTGTCTGTCTGTCTAATATTCACGTTTTATTTATTTTTTTCTCTACAGGATTTCTAAAGAAAGGACAAAGTCTTCGTACGCACTGCGCTGAAAATCTGGAAAACGTTGGAGAAACCGAAGCTTTTACTTTGAATATAAAACACATATTCAATTTGGTTGAAGATATAAGCTAAAATAACAAATTTACAATTTGCATTTCACATTTCCGCCTATATGTTGCTGTTTTTTAAATAATAACAAGAAAGAAAGTAAATAAATTAATAATTTATTATTAAAACTATGGAGGAACCGAAGCTTTTGCTTTGAATACAGAACACATATTCAATTTGGTTGAAGACATAAGCTAAAATAACAAATTTACAATTTGCATTTTACATTTCCTCCTATATGTTGTTGTTTTATCAATAATAAGAAAGAAGGTAAATAAATTAATAGGTAATAATTAAAACGATGGAGGTTTTTACTTTGAATACAAAACACATATACAATTTGGTTGAAGATATAAGCTAAAATAATACATTTACAACTTACATTTTACATTTTCTTCTATATGTTGCTATTTTTTAAATAAGAAGAAGAAAGAAAGTGAATTAATTAATAATTAATAATTAAAACAATAGTGGAACCGAAACTTTTACTTTGAATATAGAACACATATTCAATTTGGTTGAAGATATAAGCTAAAATAACAAATTTACAATTTGCATTTTACATTTCCACCTATGTGTTGTTATTTATTAAATAATAAGAAGAAAGAAAGTAAATAAATTAATTTTTATTCCTTAACCAGCTTTATGTTTGTTCATGAACTTGATAATTTTTAAATTGAATAATTAGAAAAACCATTTAAATTATATTGTTTCTTAAAACGGCGAGGGACCTTCGAAGAGGTAATAATGCCTTCTGAGATTGTTTTCAAGTCTATCTTATTAGTATTAGTAAAAATCAGAGAGTTCTTACTAGGAAGGCTACCAATGCATCCTGTAATAATGCCCATTTTGTTTTTTTTTTTTTTTTGATTTAATAGCAAAATGCAGTGACTGTAGCGATCGCTATTTGCGAGAATCAAACCCACATCCTCTTGCACATTTGATAGTACGTTCGACAATTTGCCTCTGATGATACAGCGATCTTTCAAATAACAAGTTTAAATTTTAAGCAGGATTTGGTAAATATGACAAAATATGAAATTGAAATTTAGTAAATTATATTTATTTTATATATACTATGTTATAAATTGAAATTTAGATATAATGTCAAAGTTGAATGAGTTGTAATGTCAAGGTTATTCATTTTAACAAAATGTGGAAAATTGAGAAGTTGCTGTCGTCAAATTTTAAAGGTTCTGGCTTAAATTATAACTTTTTCCCAAGAGAAATCAGCGATATATCAAAGATTTTCATGGGATCAATTTAAAAACGAGAAAGAACAGTTTTAAAATGTATTTAAATGAAGAAAGTAATCTGAGTATCGTATGTAGGATTTTAAAAGGAAATAAACATTTATTTTCTAAAGGCAAGAAAGTTTGAATGTTTAAAAATATGAAAAATAAAAATATGAGACATTATTTTCATACAGTTTACGAAATTGTTTCATATTACGAAATCTACTGTAAAATTATATTTATAATATTCATATCTTACTTTCTGAAATCGAATAAATCTACGTTTATTCGATTTCAATACATAAGGTTAATACCATCAAATTTAATATTCTTTCCAAATCTAAGACTTTTATTGTACCATTGAAATAACATTATGTTGAAAGATTCACATAAAAGATTCAATAAGCGATTTTAATGAGGTGTCGCCTAAGGTCATCTCAGCTATTTACCTCCCTCTTTCATTATTCATCTATTGCGTGTACATTGCGAAGACTTTTACAATACGTGTTTGCTTAGCTCTTTGTGTGTGTATGCAATAGAAATTGTTAAATTTTTTTTATATCATTTATCCCACTTTATACACTGAGTATTCAAATTATTCGATACACTTGCATGTTATTTCTACTGATAATGGTGCAAATGCTTCTCCTGAATTTCAACAAATGATTTTGAGCAGGAAATTAAACAGCCATTTAAACTTTAAGCTATCATATGGCCTTTTCAAAAATCGTGAGAGGTGTGAAGAAAATAATCAATGAAAAATATTAATGTTGGAATTGAAAAATAAAGCTTTAATACTTTTCTTCATACCTATTTGCATGACAAATGTATATAGCTTAAAAAAGCATCTTACAGTGTATTATTTTGATGATTTAAAACAATAATTGTTGTATTTAAATTATTAAAAATGAGAGTACATTTTTTATTATTATCGGAAAAATCACTATTTTTAATATTTTTGCATTCATTGTCATAAATTCAAGAAGAAATTTTCAAAATGTATCGAAATTTTTGATATGTGTTTTAAATATTGATTTAAGTAAGTGATTACACAAGGATAAATTATCGCTGGAGAACTCGCACAGAAATGCAAGGACTAGTACCGTTGGACCACTTCTACCTTGATTGCATGACGCAATACGGCAGGGCATTGGGGCACACAGATTAATTATGGTGTCATACGATATTTCATTCCACAATTGCTGTAAGCGTACTTCTAGTTGGACCAAAATTATACATTACCCAATTAGTCTATTAAGATCATCCCACAAATTTTCAATTGGTGATAAATATAGGGATACGGCGGGTCAAGGCAGTGTGTCAATATTGAGTAGGCAGTTACCTAGCTGTGTGTGAAGCATTATTCTGCTCGACAAAGGAATTTTGCAGCGAGAGGCAACACATGTGATTGAAAATGTCAGAAATATACAGACAGACTGTAATGAACCGTGGATCATTGTTGTAAGAAATCTAATGGTGTGTTTAATATCATTACAATCGATTCGGTGTGCCACCCCAAACAGCAGGCAGCACTGAGGCATTTTTTCATGAGGTATCCAAATGGCCCCACAATCTATGAGGCAACATCATTAAATGAGGCACGTCATTAAAACTTAAACTGAATTATGATTCGTCCATCACTATTCAATATTGCCGAGAGACATACCATTCAAACTAAGTTTCTGGAGGGTGTCTGTTAGGGCAGCACTATGAGTGCCTTGGTGGCAAATGATTGTCAAATAGAATTGATTGAAATATATGATGTGTTAAAGAAACCAGTTAATATTTATTTACGAATACTTGAACTACTTATCAATTTCTTAGATGCAATTAGAGTTATTCTAAAAGAAAAAGTAGTAAATTAATATTTCATCGCTATCTTTAATTTTTCTATAATGACTAAATTTATTTTAAAATAGTAATTTCTCAATTTTAACATGAACGAAAGATTATATATTTAAAAAAATTCAATATGCCTTATTCAACAAACGCTTTTTACTAATCCTTTAAATTGTAATAAAGTGCTTATTTTTAGTTTTTAAATAAAAAATAAGCTGATTAATTGTTTATAATTGAAATAATTAACTCAGTTTTAATTGTCACAATTCTTATCAACAAAAATTTAATTGAAATTAATTTTTTTTAATATTTTGTGACTTAGTTATTTTCGTAATATCAGTTATTGCTAATAAGTAGTTTATTTAAATATTAGAATGAATTAAGATATTAAAAATAGAAAACATAAATTCAACACCCACACTATTCTTGTAAAAAAACACAAATAAAATTAAATTTCATAAGTGGTAAATAATTCCAAATAATCTTATTAATTAAATTAAAATTTCGCAGATATTTAATTGTGAAATAAAGGAGTCCTTTATAGATAACTAATTATTAGAAATATTTCACATCCTTTTTACTTCATTCACATAAGAAATGTATTTTAGAAAAGAATCAGAAGAATAAATAAGACCAATAGCTTAGAATAGCAAAATATTATTGAATATTTTAAAAAATTACTTTTTCTTATTTGAAGCACATTCGTTTTATGTTCATAAAAAGTTCAACTCACTGATGGAAATGCAGAAAAAAAGAATGAAATGTTTTTTTCACTTATAACTTACGGCGGCTTAAATAAATGATTAAAATTATATATTATTTCAATCACAATTTTGGCACAAATAGCCATTTTGTGAATACACCATTAAGAAAGTGATTCAAAAGTATGAAGAAACAACTTTGGTTTCTACAACTTGAAGATAATAGCAGTTGCTGTTGAGAGTGATCTCAGTTCGCAGTAACCAACGCATTTATAGAAATAATCGATAATGCCACTCACCATCACAACACTGTTCGACGCACGAGATTCTAAAAATGAATGCAAAGAAAATGGTAATTGCAGTATATGCAAGATGATGATACCCATAATAATGTCGACAGAGGGTTCAAGCCATCATTTTTTTTAATCCTAGCTAAACAAAGGCTTTACAAAAACACGATATGGCGCCATTTTGTATAATATTGTGTGTACTGTTGCCCAGTTGTAATCTGAGACGTCAATGACTGAAATTAGAAAGAAACTCCATACAAAAAATGCATGCCTGCAGTACCTTGTGTATCAAAGTCTTTGAAAACTGGATTCGTAATATTTTCTATTGCTTTTGTAAAAAAATTTCCTCACTGTTCAGCTTTTGTATCTTCAAAAGTGAATTTTGCGAAAATTCTCCCACCTCCATCGTGTGTCCATTCAATTCCACCCACATCATTCACAAACCGTATAAGAGCATCTCAGCTCTAGGCACAGTGATGTGGTGTGGTGTGGTGTAGTACTAGTATCGTAGAGTGGAGTGAAGTGAATAAAGACCAGTTATTTCGTTGTTGTGATTGACTCCAAAGTCTGCATTTTTCTGCAGCTGCTGTACCAGATAACATATATATCGGCATTCCGTAGAAGTCTGTCTTCAAGCAATTAGATGAAATTCAAGTTGAAAGTGGCTATGAGAACGGGAGTATGGGTTTGAGAATAAGTTTCTGATTGGCTGACGTTCTACGTCACATTTTAAGTTTCCTGTAGAAATCCAACTGAACAATTGAAAAGACAATGTCACATCTGTACAGGTCTCATAACACTGAAAAGTCCCTCATCCTATGATGCCATCACGTTTCGAGATCTATTACCTAATTTTCGATAATGCCCCCATACTTGTTTCACTTTTGGGGTATTTGTTTCGATAATAAAATTATAATAAGGATGGCCAGCAATATCCCGAAAAAAACCCTTCTTCCCATCAGCCCTATGATGCTCCCATTAATGAATTAATTATATAGTTTAAGTTGTGTTGTTACAACAGAAAGTGGCTCCATGATACTTAATTAAAAGGGTGAAAAAACATAAATTAATAAACTTTGCAAAAGAAATGGATTATTTGAAAACGTTACTTGATGAAATTGAAACTTTGAAAGTAGAAATTAATCAAATAAATGAAGAACCAGTAGAACAAAAATTGCCGCTGTCACAACAACGAAAATAAAAGCGAGTCAATCTTAAGTAAACACAAGTGATTCTGAGTGATTTATTAAATTTCCTACCTAAAAACAAATAATTTTTAATGATGCTATAAAACGCATTGATGTAATGTAAGACAACAAAAAACTTTCTGCAGAGACTCATACCAATAGTTTCTACAATATATGAAATTCAAAAGAAACGTATTTTATACTGCTATTGAATTACTACTGAACATTTAAAAAAATATTTTTTCATATCATGAGCGAAAGATGCTCTTTACTAATGATCAACTGTCTGTGAAACTTTTATACAGAATATCAAGCCTAGATTAAAATGCAATACTGTCTGCACTTTTTACAATATCAAAATTTTTATTTTCTGGAAACTAGATCAAGATTATATTTAATGAAAAAAATTAGGCAACCGTAATACACAAAGGAATAAACTTTAAATACCACATGCTTTGCTTATGCAGACAGATTGTTAGAAACATTATAAAATGGAATGCAGATTTGAGATACAAACAGTCATTACACACAACATTAAGATTTCTTATGATAGAAAAACGGAAATAATGTTTTTAAAATTATATAAGCTGTCTTTTGAACTTAGCACGATAATTTTTATTAAGTGGAATTTTGAAGCAAAGTTCGTGACTTTTCAAAATTTAGTTAATATTGACATTACAATGTTATTAAAAATAATCTCAAGAAATAGCAATATATATTGTTATAACGCAAATATGTTATTAAATTATTAAAAATGAAAAATAAACTTATTTTTTTTTGCTTTTTTATTTTCTATGCAAAAAAAATTTTATACAATGTAATCTTTTTTCTGAATTCTGAGCATTAGTTAAATTTATTTTTTGTAAGAAAACTGTAACAGACGTCGTGTTATTTTGTAATGCCATCAAATAATATAAAATACATACATAATTATTTTCATACTCTGTTTTTAACCTTCATAGTCATTTAACTAATAATACTTCTTTTGAAGGCAATATAAAATGTGTTAATGGATAATTATTATTTTTCCCGACTGCTTATATCATTAAGAACTTTTTATAAAGATCTTAGTTGAGTTTCATTTTTAAGGAACATTAAGAAATTCCTAATGATCAGAGCATTTTTCTTTCACTTATTTTAGTTATTAACTCCTAAAAAATTTGCTATTTTAATTAGCGTTTTTTCAAAATTAGCATCTTATCTAAATTAGTATTTACACTAATGTTCAGCTCAAATTCTTTACCATTAAAGTTTTCAGTTAAGGAGATATTTTTACCATCTAAACTTACGTTAATGCTCTCTAAAAAGATCGAAATGTATGTAACTTTTTTTTTTACTATCATCATTCATAGTAGAAAATGGGATGCTGGCCTTGTTTTTCACTTTAAGTGGCTCAAGAAAAATTTAAGGCTCTCAAACTTCATCCACTTAATCTGTGGATTTAGAGGATTACTATTGGAATGTCTCCTCTAGGACTTGACTTATAAAACATCATCCACGCTAACTAAGATTAAAGAGGTTGCAAGATTAGTACTATCTACTACAAAAATAAGAGTTTAAAAAACATTGTATAATCATAGATAGAGCCTTGAACTTCAATTCTCAATTTCGATGGTAAAAAGAAGAAACGATCTCTGTTAATTACTTTACAAAGAAAATAACTTCCTTTCACTTAAAAAAATCCAAATAAAACAGTAAAATCTTTTCCTCTAATAAAAGATAACTTGGACACATTATGTTTTTGCAGCACTTGCCTTTAAAGGTGTAAAGCGTAATGTTACGGAATTAGGGTTTGACGGAAATAGGTTATTTTCACTG
Source organism: Caerostris extrusa (assembly GCA_021605095.1). Lineage (NCBI taxonomy): Eukaryota > Metazoa > Arthropoda > Arachnida > Araneae > Araneidae > Caerostris > Caerostris extrusa. The sequence goes on along the minus strand of BPLR01021679.1, from coordinate 4,125 downwards.
CTAAAAGAGTCATTAAGTAAAATTCCCAATTCTGTGATTATTTCTGTCTTTAACAGACAAAATAACAAAATAATCTTGAAATATGTAATAACTTTTACATATTTCAAGCTCTAAATGCATTCTAGTTTCACTGCAAACGAAATGGTTTAATAAGTTTTGAAATGCCCTTTTTATTTCAAACATAAACATAACTTCTAGAATTGAAATATATTTTAAAAAACTCCAAATATTTATTTTCAGTATTTTCAAGGAGAATTTTAAATTATCTTGTTTTTTAACTTAAATTTAAAATGCAATGTTTTTAATGTGAATAACTTTTATTTGAATCATAATTCAAATTTTGTAGAAAAATTTAAGAAGGCATCGTTTTGCATTGGAAAATAAAAGCATATTTTTAAATAAAATGATTTTAGTAAGTAATTTTTAGTCGCATTTAATGAAAATGGCATAATGTATGCATAAAGTTCTACATTTATTCAGAAAGTTAATTATAAATGATTATTTTGCAACTTTTCAGTAAAATAATTTTTTTCTTTATATAAATGTTTTTAAATTTTAATCATTGTCTTGACATTTTAAAATTAAATTAAAAAACTTGGACTTTTAAATATTAATATAAAAAATATTCAAAAATGCATATTTATAACCATATAATAGCCGTCTTACATATAGAAATTCAATATTTAACTGTGCAAATATAATTTAAATGAAAATGAAATATATATTTATTATTCCTTCCGTAACAGACTTTCAAAATATTTCTTTAAAATATTTCTAACTTTGATTTGCCATTAAATTTCTTTAAATAGCAAATCAAAGTTAATAATTGTTATAAATTGGGAATAATATAATTTTACATTCTCATTCTTTTTTAATGTATGACAATGACAGGCATTGACAGAAACTCAAGTTTAAAAGAATTACTTATAATAAAAACAGAGGATTACTTTTCCTCTCATGCTGAGAGTCAACAATAATTTTTGTCATATAACATTATTTACAATTTTATTGACATATAATTCACTCGTCATAACAATTTATCAAATAAAATGGTTTCATATTTTTGCGAAGTCAATTTTGTGGCATCCAAGAGATTTAGGATTCTAAAATAATGTATGTGTCATGTTATCTGTTGGTCTTCATAACTTTTCCTGTACTTCTATTGTTTTATATATGTTTTATAGCCGAGAATGCATGTAGAGTATACAAAAGATAATTTTTATAATATATACATAATGGTGAAATACAGTATTATAAAACGGTTTTTCTACTTCAGTAGTATTTCGTTGTGATAAATCAGTATCTGTCTAGGATAAAGCCTAAAAAGATAGACATCAAAATGGATATATGCATTATGTATTGGTTAAATAAAATTCAGACATCTCCATGCTTAAAACCGAGGTTACTTCAATCTTCATTGAAACTTTTTCTTTATTTCTTATTCTATTGATGAGCTTATTTTTAATTAAATGAAGCCACTGCTATTCCATTTCATTTAAATATAACTCTGGTCGGTACAAAATTTATAAAATTTTTATACATAATTTCTCTACATGCAAAAGAAAAAAGTGATATCTACAGATTTTACATAACTAAAAAAGCCAAATTGTGCCAACATGTACCATTTTCTAGAGAGACAACTTTATATATGAAATAAATATTGAATCATTTAAAAGCTTGATATATTCCTTTACAACATGCCGTTTTTATGTCTTGTATTGTGCTTTTGGTGTATCCGGTATTAGTGTTCATTAATAACCTGCTAACAAATTTCCATTTCATTTGTTGCTGACTCTCTTTTCCATTTGTGCTAAACCCTGATGGAATCTTTTTCCAAATTTGTCACAAACTGCTCCCATATTATTTGAAAAAAAAAAAGTTTAAGTAGGAAATGAAGCTTTATATTGCATTCCAATTCTACTAAATGAAGCAAGCTATCCTAATTTTGAGACTTTTATTTCCCCAAAGGTTTTGTGCATTTGTTTTCAAACCTATCGCAAGCTGCTTTCTCAGAAGCATTCAGTACAATTAATTCTATAATGTTCTGCAGTTTTGTAAAAAGAATTATGTGAATGGCATGAATTTCAACGCTCAAAATAAAGTTGCATTTCACTGATTAAGACGAAAAAAATAATATAATAAATAAATATAATTCAAATATAAATAAATAAATATAAATATAATTCAAGTATAAATAAATAAATATAAAATATAATTCAAAATATAAATAAATAAATATAAATATAATTCAAGTATAAATAAATAAATATAAATATAATTCAAATATAAATAAATAAATGTAAATAAAATTGTTCTAGAAATGCAAGATAAGTGCCTTTGATTTTCCATTTTGTTAGTTTTAAATTCTGATACATCATTCTTTTAAATTCTGATAAACCGTTTTATATTACTATATTACTCCATTATTTAATAGCATAAAAATTTTCTTTTGTATACTCTGCATACATTCTCTGGTTATAAAACATATATATATATATTAAGTAATTTTTTATTAAAACAAGAGAAATTATTATACTTATTGTTATGATTCGTATTCTTTGAATAAATTATTTTATTTTTATGAAATTAATTATTTTATTAATTAATTCATTTTTTTACTCATTTATTATTATATTTCAGACGTGAAATATTAATTTAACAAAACTTTTGGTTTTGAAAACAGAAAATTGAACGAGATATTTAATGTGCAAATATGTTATAAAATAATATTTACATTACATAGGCGCTTGTTTAGATTCAAAATTACGCAAATTGAATATTTAATATATAGATTTTGTACAGATTTCATATGAAATATATTCTCGTATAAATGAACAGAATAACTATTTTTAAGCATGAAAAATAAAGAAACCCATTAATTACTATATTAGAATGGGAACATGAAATTAAGTTAAAAATATAATAAAAACATGTTTTTGAATTTCAAAATTAAAAGATTATGAGCACTCAGTTTTGATTTTATATCTTAATGATTTTTTAAATATAGATATTCATCCGAATAATATTTTCGTTACAATAATTATTCCTTCAAAATATTCTTTTAGTTATTATTAATTCAAATATTTTTTGGAATTTATAATTTATTCAAAACAATTATTATTTTCTTATTAATTCCAGTTATTTGTTCATTTAAAGAATCAGTTATTAACAAATGTATTTCTTTTTAATCCTTTTTTTGCCTTTCATGGAGTATTGATTAGCTGAATCAAATTTTATTAATTTAAAAGCATTATTACGGCTACTCAAACAGATATTTTACGAGAGTTTAAACGTTCAAAATAAATATATAAATTAGATAAATAGTGCTTTTAAAACTGCTTCCTGTTAATAAAACACTATAGACCCTTTTTAATTTGAATTTCCTCATGCGTCAAATTGCTTAAATAAGATATTTCTTACAAAGATTGCTATTTAGGTTTACAAAAAAAAACCTGTAGTAAAAATAATTAGAGATAATGAAAATTAAAAAACTTAATGAATCAAAACATGAAATGTGGTTAAATATCAAAGCTTTGAAGATTATATATACATATGTGTGTGTATTGATTTTAAGCTATATATGCGTTATTTCAGAAATATTTTCTTGAATTATTTTTTATTGTTAAATTTAATTCTTTGAATGCAATATTTTTATCTTTATGAAATTTATGATTATTTTACTGAAATATATATCGTTAAAAATATAATAGCTGTGTTTAGTGAAAATTGTACGATTTTTGATATGTTCAAACACAAAATAAAATAATATTGAAATATACAAACTCTCTTTAAAGATATGATCTTTTCATACAAATATCTAACAAATTTTTAATTTGTATCTAAATTTCAAACTACCTTAAAAATGTTTTTATAGAAAAAGAAATTAACAGAATAAATATACATAACGATGAAAGTGAATAAAATTCCTACACCATGAATTTGAATTAAAATTGGGAAGTGTTCTATATTTTTTAAACCCTTTTACACTGAAAAGACTCTCAGCAGAAACATGGAAGCAATTTGTTAGCCCGATGTTAGTGTCCGTACCTACTTCCACATCGCTTACCACCTTCTGTCATAAGACCACGTAAAAGTGTCTATCAGCGAAAGAACTTCATCTGCGAG